>JACEEZ010023126.1:95000-107500 GCA_016584305.1 Chionoecetes opilio
AAATTAATTTAAGTAGTAAAGCAAATTAAAGACAAGTGCGAAAAGAAGAACGGGAATAAAGGAAAGAGGAAGAGAGGAGTCGAGTAGAAGGAACACACGTACTTACATAGAGAATAATATTATATAGATGGTAGAATCTTGTCTTGAATGGCAGCGAAAAGTAATATTTGATAGGCAGGAAACGATCTCTCTCTCTCTCTCTCTCTCTCTCTCTCTCTCTCTCTCTCTCTCTCTCTCTCTCTCTCTCTCTCTCTCTCTCTCTCTCTCTCTCTCTCTCTCTCTCTCTCTCTCTCTCTCTCTCTCTCTCTCTCTCTCTCTCTCTCTCTCCTCTCTCTTCTCTCTCTCTCTCTCTCTCTCTCTCTCTCTCTCTCTCTCTCTCTCTCTCTCCTCTCTCTCTCTCTCTCTCTCTCTCTCTCTCTCTCATCCTTCTCTCTCCTTCCTCCATCCTCTCTCTCTTCGTCTCTCTTCGTCTCTCTCTCTCTCTGAATCACGTATCAATGACATATGTTTCGCTATAGAGACACAAAAACACAAACGCTATCACCCTTAAAAAAACGACGCTTTGCTGTAATCCTCACCTGCGTTGCCTTGACCTCTCAACTCCCCTACGACACGGAGTTACGTATTGTCCAAGGAGGAGGAGGGAGATATGTCCGATTATAGCAGTAAGGCGACGGGAACGAGGGATAAAGCTTAACAGTGAGCCTTATATGGAACGGTCCCTGCGACACGCCCTTCTTTTCTTGTATCATAACTATTATTTTTTTGTATGCTGATGTCGCGTCTTTCTCAGTCTCACTTGGTGTTCCTAAATTATGGCTGCGGACTGGCCATTTGTAGCCTTTTTGTGTGGGATAAAAATTGTGGCTTATTCGTTACCAGTGCCCTTTTTTGTGGGGTATTTATAGTGGTTTATTCTTTACCATCGCCTTTTTGAGAATACTAAATGGTTGTTTTGTGTGTGTGTGTCTGTGTCTGTGTCTGTGTCTGTGTATAAACTATAAATGCTATCCAGCGAAACTTCTTCACACGTAGATACAATACTTTATTATAGCAATACATCTATTCATGCATTAATATCATGACTTACACAATAATAAGCTAAAGAAACACAACGACATATCAATAAACAAGGGAAAATATTGTTTGAAATAAGACTAAACTACATTTCTGAAGGGGAAGAGAATAGAAACTGATATTTTCTTAAGAGTAACATAAATCAAAGACACGAGAAACCTGATAATTTATAATCTAACAAGGCAGGTCCAGCATGTATAAGGAATAGCAGACCAATGTAAGACTATGCAAGGTCATGCGTTTCAAATTTCACTCCGAAGGGAGTGACCTAGGGGAGAACAGATGTGTATTCTGAAGTGTGTTTCGCTGTCTGTCACCATCTGTGTCTGTAGCTGACAAAGCGACGACGCCCTACGGAAAGAGAGAGAGAGAGAGAGAGAGAGAGAGAGAGAGAGAGAGAAGAAGAGAGAGAGAGAGAGAGAGAGAGAGAGAAAGGCACACAGACAGACAGAGAAAGAGAGAGAGAAAGACACACAGACAGACAGAGAAAGAGAAAGAAAGGCACACAGACAGACAGAGAGAGAGATAAATGGTTGCTTTCATTAAACTTCAGGAAATGTCACAGCAGATGGCAAGAAAGTCTTTTTTTCTCTCTCTCTCTCTCTCTCTCTCTTCTCTCTCTCCTCTCTCTCTCTCTCTCTCTCTCTCTCTCTCTCTCTCTCTCTCTCTCTCTCTCTCTCTCTCTCTCTCTCTCTCTCTCTCTCTCTCTCTCTCTCTCTCTCTCTCTCTCTCTCTCTCCTACACAAGTCAAAGAGTCGACCTACTCTCAAAACTTTTCGCCAATTAAAAAGTTATTCTCCTGACAAGCTATGTACCTTATTATTAAATGAAAGACATGTTCTTGACAAAGTATTCAATACAGATAACATCGACATTTAGGTCCAAGTATTCACAGAACACTTTCTTAAATGTTTAAATGCATGTGCACCCAAGGTAACTAAAGAAGTAAGGAGACCTTTCGCACCGTGGATAACTGACGACTTGAAAACCATAATGCAGGAACGTAACGAAGTCCAGCGACAACTTAAATATGACCGAGACAACGCAAATTTGCAGGACAGATATAGGGCATTGAAAAAACAGGTCAAGAGGTCACTCCGTAACTGTAAATCCCAATATAACAAAAATAAACTTGAAGAAAACAGGGGCAACACCGCTGCTATTTGGCGCATTATAAAGGAATTGGTTCCCAGTAAGAAAAATAAAGCAAATGTAACACTTGCGGCCAATAATGTAGATATAAAGCAAAGAGCTGAGGAATTTAATAGCTTTTTTGCAAACGTGGGAAAAAATACCTTTGAAAAAGTCCAACAAAATATAAGAGAAAGTGACGGAAGACCCCATACAGCGCAGCAAGATGTCACAAACAGTATGTTTAGACCCAGGCCAGTGACTAGTGAGACTGTCATTCTAACAATAAAACACTTGAAGAACACCCACTCGTATGGTTCTGATGAAATTCCACTTCGTTTTATAAAAGACTCTATCAGTAATTATAACATATTTAACTTGTATTATCAACACGTCAATTGTAACTGGAGTTATACCAGCTGCATGGAAACACGCTATGGTTGTACCAATATTTAAGTCAGGTGACAATGAAGTAGCTGGTAACTACCGCCCCATATCTCTGCTACCTATACTATCTAAGGTCTTAGAAAAAATCATAGCTACACAACTCACTCAACACCTGGAAAGGTAAGCAATTACTTAGTCACACCCAACACGGTTTCAGGTCTGCTCTCTCAACTGACACTGCTCTCTTAACACTGTCTAATAAATTATACGAGAACATGGACAGCAAGAAAGTTTCCTTGGTATCATTATGTGACCTTTCCAAAGCTTTCGACAGCGTAAGTCATGAATACTACTGAAAAAAGTGTATTATGTCAATATAGGATCCCTTCTGGTTTCGAATTATCTTGAAAATAGAACGCAATCTGCGCGGTTAGGAAATCATGTGTCAGGCAAACTTGAGACCACGTTTGGTGTCCCACAGGGATCTGTGCTCGGTCCTATTCTTTTCCTCATTTATGTAAATGATCTCTCCCATTTTATCACCGAGTGTTTAGTGATTCAATACGCCGATGATACTCAGTTCATACATACTGGTACCATAGATAATATTCAGGAATTGATTAACAAAAGTGAACAAACTCTAACTAAAGCAAAATTGTATTTTTCACACAAATGGTTTTAATGTTGAATTCTAGCAAAACACAATGTATGTTTATTGGCACCCGAGGACACATGGCACAGATCCCAAGCGACACTCGTATCCAGGTTGATGACAGTACCATAGTGCCGAGCAGCTCCATAAAGAACCTCGGTTTATATTTCGATAACTGTATGCTATTCGATACACATATTACGTACATCTGTAAGAAGACTGTAGGGACTATACTGTACATAAATCGCATTAAAGATAACTTTGATAAGAACACAAGAATCACAGTGATACAGTCTCTTTGTTTTAAGCATAATAAATTATGGGCTTAAGATCTGGGGAGTGGCAAGTGCAACTCATTTGCAACGCATTCAGAAAATGCAGAACTTTGCCGCAAAAGTTGCACTGGGCGGCACAAAATTTGAACACGTAACGCCATACCTGAGAGAGCTCAAGTGGCTAAAGGTAAAGGAAAGATATAAGTACGAGCTTGGCCTTACTGTTTATAATATAATCTATAGAAGATTACCATGTTGGTTGTTCCCACTACCCATGGTAAGAGAGACACATAATGTAAACACAAGACATCAGCACCAGCTGTACGTTCCCAAAACAAACACATACACAGGAGACAGGTCAGTGCTGGTGTCTGCACCGCAACTATGGAACAGTCTTCCTACTCATATTAAGAACACCAAATGTATGTCTACTTTTAAAAAGAAGCTTACAAGCTATCTTTTAATGCTTGACCATTAACTTTATTTGATGTTATGACATTTATATGATTACACACCTTTGTATGACTATTTTATCATTTTACGTGTTTCTTACATTTAAATGACAACATACTTGTGTATGACTAGTTTTACTATTTATTATTTTATTTTATTTTATTTCATTTTATTTTATTTTATTTTATTTTATTTTATTATTTACTATTCTATGATTTTACTATTTTAATGTGTGTACACACTTGTGTGTTTTATTGTATGTTTAAGATTTTACTGTGTATTTGATATTCGCATTATTGTATTATACGTATAAGATGTACAAGAATAACCATTGTAAAATGGAAATAAAATTTCTGATTCTGATTCTCTCTCTCTCTCTCTCTCTCTTCTCTCTCATCTCTTCTCTCTCTCTCTCTCTCTCTCCTTCTCTCTCTCTCTCCTCTCTCTCTCTCTCTCTCTCTCTCTCTCTCTCGTCTCTCTTCTCTCTCTCTCTCTCTCTCTCTCTCTCTCTCTCTCTCTCTCTCTCTCTCTTCTCTCTCTCTCTCTCTTCTCTCTCTCTCTCTCTCTCTCGTCTCTCTCTCTCTCTCATCTCTCTCTTCTCTCTCTCTCTCTCTCTCTCTCTCTCTCTCTCTCTCTCTCTCTCTCTCTCTCCTCTCTCTCTCATCTCTCTTCTCTCATCTCCCTCTCTCTCCTCTCTCTCTCTCTCTCTCTCTCTCTCTCTCTCCTCTCGTCTCTCTCTCTCCTCTCTCTCTCTCTCTCGTCCAGTTAACTTTGCGGATTCAATTTGTAGGGAGAACGTAAGGGCAACAATTACCAGGAAAGAATGAACTGTTTCCCCCTTCTTATCTTTCTGTTTTCCTTGGTGGGTGCCTGACTTCCCTCTCGGCGAGTAGGTTTTGCTGTATTCCCGTAATGGACTACTGGGCACAGACGGGTGAGTCAGAGAGAGAGAGAGAGAGAGAGAGAGAAGAGAGAGAGAGAGAGAGAGAGAGAGAGAAAGAATACGAATACGAAGATAACGTATAATGAAGAGCATTACGACGATAATTAGAAATAAATAAGCAACAAGATTTCGCACAGTATTAATTGTTCTTCCCCATTCAGATCCTATTCATGAACTACAGGAAATACAGTAGAATAAATGTTACTTTCTACAACCTTGTCCTCGGTATGTATTATTGTAGACACGTATGATGGCAAAGTACAATAGTCCTTTGAGGCTTTGATTAAGAGAGAGAGAGAGAGAGAGAGAGAGAGAGAGAGAGAGAGAGAGAGAGGAAGGGTTAGAAAGGTAGATGGAGGGAAAGGGAGAGAGAACAGAGAGGAGTGAGAGAGAGAGGGAGAAAGAGAGAGAGAGAGAGAGAGAGAGAGAGAGAGAGAGAGAGAGAGAGAGAGAGAGAGAGAGAGAGAGAGAGAAAGAGAGAGAGATGATAATGGGGGAAATGAGAGTGAGGGGATGAGAGAGTTTAGAAGAAGGGGTTAGAAAGGTAGATGGAGTGGAAGAGAGAGAATTAGTGGATGGGAAGAAAGAGAGAGAGAGAGAGAGAGGTTAGAAAGGTAGATAAAGTGGAAGGGAGAAAGAATTAGTGAGTGAGAGAGAAGAGAGCAGTGGGAGAGAAGGTTCGGGCAGGCGGGCAGACAGGCAGGAAGGCAGGAAGGCAGGCAGGAAGAATGCCGATTGACAAGGCAGTCTGACCTAGCAGTGGATGTGACCCAGACGATGCTCTCTCTCTCTCTCTCTCTCTCTCTCTCTCTCTCTCCTCTCTCTTCTCATCCTCTCTCTCGTCATCTCTCTAATCTCTCTCTCTCTCTCTCTCTCTCCTCTCTCCTCTCTCTCCTCTCTCATCCTCGATCTCCGTCCTCTCTCGTCCTCTCTCTCCTCTCCTCTCTCTCTCTCTCTCTCGGAGATTCCTCCCTTCCTCTCCCTTCACTCTTTCTCCCTTCCCTCAGTCTCCTCTCTCCTTCTATCGTTAAGTTATTCTTGATTTAAGTTTTTCCGAATTTTTATGTATTTCACTCCATTTCATTTTAGTTTTCTTTTACTCAGAAGTATTTTGATTTAGTTTTGATTTATTTTTCCCTCATTTATCTGTGTTTTTATCTTAATTTTTATTTCTTTCGTCAGTTATATTTATTGCACTTAAGTTAGTTAATTATTTTTTATTAGCTTAGTTATAGCTTTCTAGCGTTCAATATAGTTACTATTTCCTAGCTAGGTGAGTTACATAAGAACATAAGAAAGTAAGGAAGCTACAAGAGGCCGTTGAATGTATATACCCACAGTGTTGGATGTATATACCCACATACCCACATTACAATCATAATTTCAAGATAAGAAGATTGATAGATAGATAAGAAGATGAAGATTTTTGAAGATAAGAAACCTAAGGAAGGAAGATAATAATAGCCTACAAGCGCTATAGGTTCAAAAATGTTTTTAAAAATCCAAAAACTTGCATATATTAGAAGACTTTTTTTTGTTTAATGCATGTGTGTGTGAAAAATAAACATTATTCATTTTTTCACCATTCTTCCGCATATTTTCACCCCTATGCAGAACAGAGAGACAGCGAAGGAGAGATGATGAAGGAGATACTAATAACGGTGTGTATGTGTTGAAGATAAGGAACAGGAGATGGAAAGGAGGGATAGAGAGAGAGAACATGCTAATTAGTTCTCCTTGTGAGTACCTGAGGAAGGAGGAACAGGTGATAAATGGGAGGAGGAGGAGAGTAGGAAAAAAAAGAAGGACGAATGAATGGTTAAAGGAGACGATAGGGAGAAGGAGGAGGAAGAAGAAGAAGAAGAAGAAGAAGAGGAGGAGGAGGAGGAGGTGGAAGTGAAAGAGAGTAGGAAAAAGAAGGAGGACGAATGAAAGGTTAAAGGAGACGATAGGGAGGAGGAGGAGAAAGAGGAAGAGGAGGAGAAGACATGCATGACCTACCTGATGACCTGCGTTTCTAGTTCCAAGGTGACCTGACCACTCCTCCTTATCCTCCTCCTCCTCCTCCTCCTCCTCCTCCTCCTCCTCCTCCTCCTCCTCCTCCTCCTCCTCCTCCTCCTACCCCTCCCCCTCCTCATCCTCCTCCTCCATGTCGTGATATTGCAAGAAGAAGATCTCTTATGATGGATTAATGATTTTTCGTCCGCTATAATATTTCATGGCACGTTTTCTGCTGTCAGATTGTTGTTTGTTTGATGGCTGTGGTGTATGTGTGTGTGTGTGTGTGTGTGGTGGGTGTATGTATGTGTGTGTGTGTGTGTATGTGTATGTGTGTATATGTGTGTGTGTGGGTGGGTGTATGTATGTGTGTGTGTGTGTGTGTGTGTGTGTGTGTGTGTGTGTGTGTGTGTGTGTGTGTGTGTGTATGTGTGTGTGTGTGTATATGTGTGTGTGGGTGTGTGTGTTGCACTGGAATGTTTTCAATATTTATTCATATGCAGATTTCATAACATTAATACTCAGTGCACATGTGCTTATTAGTGTGTGTGTGTGTGATGCAACACGGAGAAGGAGGAGGAGGAACAAGGAAGACGCAGGAGGTTAGGTAAGGAGAGAATCCAGATGAGAGAGAGAGAGAAAGAGAGAGAGAGAGAGAGAGAGAGAGAGAGAGAGAGAGGAGAGAGGAGAGAGAGAGAGAGAGAGAGAGAGAGAAAGAAAAAAAAAGAGAAAGAGAGAAACCTGAAGGAGGAGATGTTATGAGGCAGGAGGGAGAGGGAGATGGGAGTAGCCTAGATGAAGGTGCGTGTGTGGTGGGGGGAAGAGTGTGCGGGGGCGTTGGGGGGAAGGGGGGTTGGGGGCATGAGGGGGTGTTGGGGGGTAAGGGGAGGAGTACTGACGGAGGGCACGGTACTGTTAGTGTGGGTAATTCAGCGCCTGCAGGTGGCCCCTCTGAGGTCATCTGCACTTCTTACCACACACTAGACACGCCTTACTTCATCTTCTTCCTCCTCCTTCATTTTCTCTTCGTTTTATTTCCTATTCCTCCTTCTCTTCCCTTTCCTCTTCTCCCTCTTCGTACCCATTTCCTATTCCCCCTCCTCCCTTTCCTCCTATTCTTCCTCCTTCATTTCCTCTTCATTCTATTTCTTATTCCTCGTCCTCTTCTCTCTCCTCTTCGTCCCCATTTCTTATTCCTTCTTCTTCAATATTTGTTTCCATTTCCCCCACATCTTTTGTTTACCTCCTGCATCTCCTTCCATCTTTTCCTCCTTCCTATTTCATTTCTTCTTTCTACCCGTTTCAAATTTTTCTTCCTCCCTTTCCTTCCTATCGCCTCTTCTCTCTCCTCCTCCCTTTCCTCTTCGTCATCCTTTCCTCTTCCTCCTCCTCTTCATTCTAATTCATATTCCTCCTTCAATATTTTTTTCAATTTCTCCTAGTTTTTTTTCAACCTCCTTCCATTTCATCGTCAGTTTCTCCTTCCATTTCTTCTATCTCCCCCATCCCTTTCTCATCCCTCTTCCATTTCTTCTTCTTCCCTCTTTCATGTCTTCTTCATTCTCTCTCCTCATTCATCCATTTCAAAGTCCTTTTCTTTCTTTTCATTATGACGTGCCTGTCTAACAAATCTTATCATGTCCCCCTACAGTTTTCTTTTGTCGTGTATTTTGTGTCTTATTTATGTTCCTCTCTCTCTCTCTTTCTTTCACTATCTTTCTTTTCCTATCATCCTATCTTTCAGTATTCATCCTTCTCTCCTTAAACTCTCATTACCTGTAGTATTACCTCGTTATGGTCATATCGGTCGTTTTGTCTGTCGTTTAAGTCAGTATTGTGTCGTGGAAGGTCGTTTCTTCATTCATGTTATACGTATTATATCGAATTTTTCTTATCACTCTTTATCTCTCCTGCCTAACATTTGTCTTTCCTCTTTTCATAACTTGTCCATTACTTACACCTTTGTGGTCGTAATGGTAGTTTTGTCTGTCGTTTAAGTCAGCATTGTGTCGTGGAAGGTCGTGTCTTCACTCAATGTTACGTATTATATCAAGTCGTAGAAAGGTCGTCTCTCTCTCCTGTTACTTAAGCCGGTCAGGTTTTATATCTAGTCATGCGTTCACTATAGTCGTCACACGTTCTTCTACGACCTTCAGGAAGAGGTTGATGAGCTGAAGCCTGTATTTTACTCGTATTTCTCTCAGCGTATCAGATGAGTGTTTGTGTGATTGGCATAATGATTTTCTTCTTTTTTCATTTGTGGCATAATTATTTTTTTCTTCTTTCATTTCTGGCATAATAATTTTTTTCTTCTTTCATTTCTGGCATAATGTTTTTTTTCTCTTTCATTTCTGGCATAATTATTTTTTTCTTCTTTCATTTCTGGCATAATTATTTTCTTCTTTCATTTCTGGCATAATTATTTTTTTCTTCTTTCATTTCTGGCATGACTATTTTTTCTCTTATTTCTGACATCATGATTTTTTTCTTCTTTCATTACTGGCATAATGATTTTTTTCTTCTTTCATTTATGCCATAATTATTTTTTTCTTCTTTCATTTCTGGCATAATGATGATTTTTTTTCTTTCATTTCTGGCATAATGACTTTTTTCTTCTTTCATTTCTGACAATTACTTTTTCTTCTTTCATTTCTGGCATAATTATTTTTCTTCTTGCATTCTGGCATAATTATTTTTCTTCTTTCATTCTGGCATAATTATTTTGTTCTTATATTTCAATACACGTTGGATTCATGTCAGTGTGAGTAGCCATCTGGTGCTATAAGATGCTCGAAACTTCAAAAATGTTGTATGTATGTATGTCGAATGTGGTATTATTATATTTGCAGTATTGTTATTCTTGTTAACGCGTTCTTTTTTGTTTGTTTTTTCGTATGATCTGATTTGTAGTCTTATATTCATGTACTTATATCAGTTATTATACTCGTGTACTTATTATACTTACTTTGTCATCATTATATTGCAGCGTGGTAATTTTTGTTGACGCTTTCTTTGGTGTATTTTTTCGTCTGCTCTGATTTGCATTTTCATATTCGTGTCTCGTCTTATTTAGATTCTATATTTTATGTTCATGTATAACCTGAGTTGGAATTCTTTGATGTCAGTATAACATGCAAGATTCCATTATACTAGAGGCTAGGCCGCTAGAGTGTATGTAATTTTGTGTTATTTTCGTGTATCTAAATTATTGTGTGTTTTCCTGGAATGTGGGTGTGTGAAGGGTGTAATTTGCTGTGTGTGTGTGTGTGGGTGTGTGTGTGTGGTGTGTGTGTGTGTGTGTGTGACTGTGTGTGTGTGTGTGTGTGTGTGTGTGTGTGTGTGTGTGTGTGGTGTGTTTTTTGTGTGGTTTTGTGTGTGTGTGTGTGGTGTAGTGTGGGGTGTTTTGGTATGTGTGTGTGTGTGTTGTGTGTGTTGTGTATGTGTTTGTTGTATACCAAGCTGGAAAAGGGAAGGAAAGAAGTTTGAGAGAGAGAGAGGGGAAGAGAGGAGAGAGAGAGAGAGAGAGAAGAGAGAGAGAGAGAGAGAGAGAGAGAGAGAGTAAGAGATTGGTATTGTTTGCTCTTGCCGTGGTTGTATTCCTGGTGTATAATAATCATGAAACCTTCCCTCTGTTATACACGATCATTTTTTCCTTTCTGTTGCCTGACGTTAACTTAATTCAATACATTTTTTTTTTTTATTCCATCCTTCCCACTTCCTCCCCTTCCACTCCCCTCTCTCTCTCTCTCTCTCTCTCTCCTCTCTCTCTCTCTCTCTCATCTCTCTCTCTCTCTCTCCTCTCTCTCTCTCTCCTCTCTCTCTCTCTCTCTCTCCTCTCTCTCTCTTCCCTCTCTCTCCTCTCTCTCCCTCTCTCTCTCTCCCTCTCTCCTCTCTCTCTCTCTCTCCTCTCTCTCTCTCTCTCTCTCTCCCCTCTCTCTCTGCCTCCCCTATTCCTTCTTCTCCTCTTTCCTCCCTCCCTTCCTCCTCCATTTTTCCTCTCGTTTAGTCATTTCTTTCCTTTTTTTCCCCCTTTCCTTTGTTCCCCATTATCGATAATTCCAAAATGGTTAGGGAATACCGGGAAGGTAAGGAGAAAGGAGAAGGAACAAAAGAAAAAAAAACAAGTAAGGCAATATTATTTGAAAAGGGAAAAAAATGAAAGAAGAGACAGTTAGAGTAGAATGAAGAAGAGGAATATAATTGTAAAGCAAAAAAAAAGCAAAATAAAAAGGAAAGAAAATTAGGAAAATAAAGGAAGAGAAGGCAACAGGAGGAATAAGAGGAGGAAGAGGAGAAATAAAAGGCAAGGAAAAAATACAAAAAAAAAGAAGAAAAAAGAAAAAAAGATAAGAGCAAGAAAAATAATAAAAAAGAAAAAGAAAATCAGGGAAAAAAAGAAGCGAAGCAACAGGAGGAATAGGAAGGAGGAGACAAAGAAATACAAGGCAAGGAAAAAAAGCAAAAGAAAAAGGGAGAAAAACAAAAGGAAAGAAGATAAAAATAACACAAATATTAGAGGAAGAGAAGCAGAAGCAGAAGAAGAAGAAAAGAAAAGCAGGAAAAATAAAACTGAACAAAAAGGAGCAAAAATAATAGAGGAAGAGAAGCAGAAGAAGAACAGATAAGCAGGAATAATAAAATAGAAGAAAAAGCAACAACACATTTAATAAAGGAAGAGAAGCGGAAGAAGAAAAAAAGAAAAGCAGGAAAAATAGAATAGAAGAAAAAGCAACACACAAATAATAGAGGAAGAGAGGCAGAAGAAGAAAAGAAAGCAAAAATGAAAAAAAAGCAACAATACTAGAGGAAGAAAAACAGACGAAGAGAAGAAAATCAGGAAAAATAGAATAGAAGAAAAACCAACAATACAAATATTAGAGGAAGAAAAGCAGAAGAGAAAAGCAGGAAAAATAAAATAGAAGAAAAAGCACAACACATATATAGAGGAAAATCAGAGAAAAAAAGCAGAAGAAAAGAAGAAGAAAAGAAGAGAAGCAGAAGAAAAGTTGCATTGTTCCCGCGCTAAGAGCTGGGCGTGTAGCGACAACAAGCGTAGCGGCAAAATACTCCCCACCCTTTTAAGGACGGGAAGTGGGTTAGTGTTCTCACCGGGAAGGCGGGGATTGGCAGCCGCTCCACCAGGACAGTTACCCACAGCCCCTCGTGACCTAGTGACTCACAACACCATTATAGAGTATCTTTAATTTGCTTTAGTAGTAAATTAGTACTTAAGTTTATTTTCTCATGTTTGTATGATAAAGTTTTTTTTTTTACTGTATGCCTTCGGGTAAAAATGAAGTTACTATTATTATTATTATTATTATTATTATTATCATTATTATCATTATTATTATTATTATTATTATTATTATTATTATTATTATTATCATTATCATTATCATTACCTATCATTATTATTATTATTATTATTATTATTATTATTATTATTATTATTATTATTATTATTATACACCTTTCATCGCTCTTTTATTCTTCCCTATTTCCCTCCTTTAATATCTCCCTTGAAATTTCCCTTCTCTTTTTTTTCGCATTATACACCTTCTCACGCCCTTCCTCCTTTCCT
>JACEEZ010023126.1:112500-117500 GCA_016584305.1 Chionoecetes opilio
AAGAATGCGGGAAGGAGGGAAGTGAAATGATAAAGACATGAAATAAGGCACAAAATAGGTGAGGAAAAAATGATGAGGTAAAACAGAAAATAATGAAAATGGTTGATAATAAATTGGAAAAGAGCGAATTAAGAAAAAATTTAGATCGAAATAAAAAGAAATATTCAATAACGAAATAAAAAGAAATATTCAATAACAACAAGACTAAAACAGAGACACGAACATGTACTGGTTAGGTAGTTAGGTTAGTTAGTTAGGTTAGTTAGTTCAGATCAGAGAGAAGGAAAGGAGGAATAAATAGAGAAGAAAAGAGAAGAGGAAGAGGAAGGAAGAGAGGCAAGGGAATAGGACACAAAAGAGAGTAATTTTAGCACAATAGCGTGGCGGGAGGGAGGGGAGGAAGGAAGGAAGGAAGGAAGGAAGGAAGGAAGGAGGATATTAAGGAACGGAAGGAGGAAGGGAGGGAGGAGGAAAGATGGAAGAAAGAAGGAACGAAGGAGGAGGGAAGGAAGAAGGGAAGGGGGAGGATATTATAGAAAGGAAGGGAGGAAGGGAGGGAGGAGGAAAGAAAGGAAGGAAGGAAGAAAGGAAGGAAGGGAGGGAGGGAGGTAGGGAGGGATAGGAATGGAAGGGAGGGAGAAGGAATCTGGGGCATTAAGTACAAGAAGAGAGAGAGAGAGAGAGAGAGAGAGAGAGAGAGAGAGAGAGAGAGAGAGAGAGAAAGAGGGGGGAGAGGAGAGAGAGAGAGAGAGAGAGAGAGAGAGGCAGGGAAGGAGGATAAAAGTGAGAAACAAGATCCACTAAAGACTATAAAACCACCACCACCACCACCACAACAAGCACCACCACTACCACCACCACCACCACCCACCACCACCACCACCTTTACAACCACCAAAATACCCGCGAAAAGGTGTCTCCCTGACCTTCCTTTGTCGCCTCGCCGCTAACAATACTCTACCGCACTTTCCTTTTTTGATCTTCCATTTTCGACTTCTATGGCGTTATTTTTGGCGTCCGGAATCGAAAGGTAAACAGGGTGGGAGGAACAGGGAAGGGAAGCGGGGGAACAAAGGGCGCTCTCGATACCTGGCTGGGAGAGAACGCGGCCTATCACCCCCATCAGGGATAGTATTGAGTGGGTGAGGGAGAGAGGGTAAGAAGGAGGCTCACGATGGAAAGATTGGGAGGAAGTTAAAAGGATTGGGTGTTGGATTAAGTCGATTAGAGAGGGAAAGGCAAGAGTGTGTGAATGAGTGGTGATGAGAGAGAGAGAGAGAGAGAGAGAGAGAGAGAGAGAGAGAGAGAGAGAGAGAGAGAGAGAGAGATATAGGTAGATAGGTATGCCAGATCCACTAACCCTTTCCATCATCTCGTGTTTCCATCATTTCTTAGCCAGAGAGAGAGAGAGAGAGAGAGAGAGAGAGAGAGAGAGAGAGAGAGTATAGGACGATAGGTATGCAGCATCCACTAACCCTTTCCATCATCTCGTGTTTCCTCCATTTCTTAGCCTAACCACAACCTCTTCCTTTTCCCATTAACTTTCTATCTCATGTTCCTCTCCTTCCGCTCCGCCCTCCTGGTTGACGTGTCACATAACCCACCGCTGGATAACCGTGTCTTTGTCTTCCCTTCGTGTATGTATTGGTATTAAGTAAACGATGAGACTGAAGGATGAACAGAGGCGTTGGCAGTGGGTCCTTCGTGGCTTCCTTACGTCTTGAAGGTCAAAGAAGAGTAACTTGGTAGTGTCTTTACAGGAACTACCACGTGTAGGTCTCACAGCCTCTTGTAGCTTTCTTATGTCTTATGTTCTTATGTCTTTTGTTTCCCCGGGCGATGATTGCGGTCAGTGTTGAGGGCGTGTGGAGGGAGGAGCAGAGTTGGAGGTCCTTCGCTTCGCCATTGTCTTCCGTGGCATCGGTAACTGTCTGTTCTTGGTGTTGGGGCGGAAACACACGAAGGGGAGACGCCTTTGTGTGTTCGTCTTATAAATCTATCACGTCACAGTGACTTCTGACAGTGTAATGGGTGTTGTCGCAACGTGTGGTCACTCCTCGGAGTATTGCGAGTGTGTGTGTGTGTGTGTGTGTGTGTGTGTGTTGGCGCCCTCCCAGTGTAGCACAGGGTCAAATCAGCTAATGGTGTTTATGAAGAGTCAGGTGTTCACGTGTGTTGTCTGTCTCCTGCAGGTGTGATGGTGTGATGGAGCGCGAGCCAGGGCCGGAGCTCGCCATCTACTCTGCCCGCTATGCCTCGCCCCCACAACGGCCCCGCCCCAGCTACCCCGCCCTCGCCCACCACGCCCATGCCCACCACTTCCATGACTTCGTGGCGCCACCGCCGTCTGCTGGTGGGTCCATCTCGTTACCCCCCCGCGGGCCCCTGGTGCACCTGGTGGGGGGGCAGCCTTTCTCGGGGCCGCTCTCCCTGCCACAAGGATCAGGCTACTGGAGGCCCACGCCGCGACGCCACCACCACCACCACCACCACCACCACACCTTCCCACCCTACCCACTTCTCCCGCCGCCGCCGCCTCATCGACTTCACTTCCACCCCCATGCCCACACCTCCCTGCCACACCTGGGCCTGCGGGAGCCGCCGCCACCACCACCACCGTCGGGAAGGTGGGATGAAGACCCTTGCTTCCTGCGACCCAACTCCCCACACATACCGTGCCCCCACAACCCCCGCGCCGCGCCGGGCCAGCAGGAGGACGGCACCTGCTTCGTGGTGATGGGCTCCCGCGGCCCCGCACACGTGGCGCGACCCTTCGCCGCCATCAACCCCCACATGGCAGGTCACCGCCAGCAGGACCAACACCGCAAAGAAGAGCGACATCGACAAGGCCAGCAACAGTGGCAGCAGCGACAGCAACAGGAAGAAGATGGCATTTATTCATACGCCGGTGAGGGAATATTCTCCCCTGCCGACGTGATCCGCGCTCAGGCGACGATGAACGACTACAACAGCTACAGTGGCTCCCTCGCCTCCGAGAACATCTATGAAGAGATTCCTGAGAACTGGCGTGGGTCATGGGCACGACACTCCCTGGTGGAGGAGGTGATGGACGAGTACGAGCGGGTGCGCGCGGGACACCGGCGGGTTCTGTCCGCCCTCAACCTGGACGTGGAGACGCTCATCCGTCCCGGCGGCCACGACGGCACCGCCTCGCCGGACTCCGGCCTCACCATCTCCGCCTCGGACTCCTCGTGCGAGCCCAACCCGACGAGCTACGGCCAGTTCCGCCCACGCTCCCACCGGCACCACGAAGACTTGGGTACTGGCATGTCGACCAAGGGCAACAACTCCCCTAAAAACAGGCAAACTTCAGCCGACGGCTCCCCAAAGAATAAGGGACGACTAGTCAAGTGTGAGTCAATGGACATTAAGGAAGCGTTCTCTCGGCGGCCTTCGGGTGGGCGGGGACGCGGCTTCAGGGAGAAGATCGGCAGCATGCGTGAAAAGATGGAGAGGAGGAGGTGGTTTCCCAACTTCTCCAAGAAAGGTAAGTGTTGGCTTGGATCCCCATTTGTCTATCAGCCTTGTCTTTCATCATTGTTATTAGAGTGATCACGGACGGCGTCATATATACCCCCTCCCCTCCCCCTCTCTTGACCTAGCATTCCGGGTCACGCTGCGGCGCCTCGTGTGTGCCGCCCCATCACCGTGATGCGCCAAGACAGCCATTCATAAGTCACCTTGACCACAGAGACAAAGCTTCCCCACAAAGAGAATGTAACCAGTAAGCACATCTTCAAGGCAATGTCATAACACACAATTTTCGCGTGGCACACATATTATTTATTCTGTTTTCCTCATTCTGTTCATCATTCTATCAAATCCCTGCGGCACGCGTTTAGGCCAAGTAATCGGCGTGAACTTGACTGCGACACACTTGCCCTTCGATATACTTATCTTCTTAGTTCTGTCATTTAGTTACATTTAGGTCATATAGTTTTCATGACCCTAAATAGCAAATAATCGGGCCTCTTAGTGCATACCTAAATACCTAAATAAAACAGGGCATGACCTTTCTGGGGCTTAACACTTACTGTCAATAACACTATAGTCGCCACACTGCACTTATGTCGCCAGGGGCCATATATTACGAATTTCACCACTAAAGCATCACTATACAGACTTGTATGTACCACGGAAGAGGTATGCACAGTAGTTTATATTATGTACCTTTCTTCAGTGCCATGCACATACAAGTCTGTAGTGATGCTAAAATTCGTAATATATGGCGCCTAGCGACATTAGTGCAGTGTGGCGACTATAGTGTTATTGACGGTAGATCTCTCTCGGGACGCCTTAGATCTCTCGGGACGCCTTAGATCTCTCTCAGGACGACTTAGAGGGCTTATATCTCTCGGGACGGCTTAGAACTCTCGAGGCACTTCACTCTCCCTTCAATCACCTCAGCCCTCACCTCGTCACATCACGTCACGATGGTGGAGGGACGCGGTGTTTGTGGGACGTGACGTAGGTGTGAGAAGGTGTCTACACGAAGGGCGGGTCTCCGTGGTTTCCTGGTGTCGTCCAGCGGCAGGTAACGGGTCGCGGGGGGCTGTGTGAAGGGCGTGAGGGTTGCGGGGGCTGTGTGTAGGGCGTGAGGGGCGGCGGCGGACTGTGTGTGGGGTCTGAGGGGCGCGGGGACTGTGTGTAGGGCGTGAGAGTCGCAGGGGGCTGTGTGTAGGGTGTGAGAGTCGCAGGGGGGCTGTGTGTAGGGCGTGAGGGTCGCAGGGGGGCTGTGTGTAGGCGTGAGAGTCGCAGGGGGCTGTGTGTAGGGCGTGAGAGTCGCAGGGGGCTGTGTGTAGGGCGTGAGAGTCGCAGGGGGCTGTGTGTAGTGCGTGAGAGTCGCAGGGGGCTGTGTGTAGGGCGTGAGAGTTGCAGGGGGCTGTGTGTAGGGCGTGAGAGTCGCAGGGGATGTGTGTAGGGCGTGAGAGTCGCAGGGGGATGTGTGTAGGGCGTGAGAGTCGCAGGGGGTTGTGTGA
>JACEEZ010023126.1:122500-132500 GCA_016584305.1 Chionoecetes opilio
CCTCTCTCCCCTCCTCCTCCTCCCCTTCTCCTTCCCTCCTCCTCTCCTCCTCCTCCTCCTCCTCCTCCTCCTCCTCCCTCCTCTCCTCCTCCTCCTCCTCCTCCTCCTCCTCCTCTCCTCCCCTCTTCTCTCCTCCTCTCCTCCTCCTCTCTCCTCCCTTCCTCCCTCTCTCCTCCTCTCTCTCCCTCCTCCTCCTCCTCCTCTCCTCCTCCCTCCTCCTCCTCCTCCTCCTCTTCATCTTCAAATCCTTCATCTTCGCTATTCTCTCGTCTCTTGTAAAAACAACAGTGGTAGAAAGTAGTCACACAGGCAGCACCGTTTGGCCCAGTAGCTGCTGTCTGTTCTTCCTTTGTATTCATCCTCCGCCAGCTCATTTACTATAGTGTATTCCTTTCGTAATTCACCAAAACCAGCGATAAATGTTTCTCTCATTCCTCCTTTCCTTTTTTCGTATTCTTTTTTCGCCATATGTTCATCTTTCTCTTCTTCCTTCTCCTCCTTTTCTTCCTCTTCTTCCTTCTTCTGCGCCTTCTCCTCCTTTTCTTCCTCTTCTTCCTTCTTCTGCGCCTTCTCCTCCTTTTCTTCCTCTTCTTCCTTCTTCTGCGCCTTCTCCTCCTTTTCTTCCTCTTCTTCCTTCGTCTCCCCCTCTTCCTTTATCTGTTTTCGTATTCTTCCTGATCAGTCCTCTCTTCCAAAATATACCTTTCTCCTCCCTGTCTGTCCCTGCTTTCCCTCCCTATCAGTGCATTCCTCTCCTTTTTACCCTTACATCCTTATCTATCTCTTATCAGGACCTCTTCTACTCCTTTACCAGTATCTTCCTTCCATGCCTGTATTTCATCTCCCTGCCAATACCTCCTCTCAAACTTTTTTTTTTTTTTTACATCACAAAGGACTGGCCGAGGGCAAAAAAAAAGAAGAGATAACAAAAGTTCCGCTTAGTTGCCAGTCCCTATAAAGAAGACAGTAAGAAAAGAAAAGAATAAACCAGTGTTCTTATGTTCTTATATTCAATGTATTTAATTTGCTTTTTATCAACAGTCTTATAAAATCTAGTACTGTCAATAAGAACGTAAAATAACAAGACTTTTTACAGGTGATCTATTGGTTCTTTCTTGTATCTTGTGACTCATAAGTTCTTTTAAATGCATTCCTTCACCTTCCCTTCCTTCTTCCTTATACTCCCCTCCTCTCTCTCTCTCTCTCTCTCTCCCTCTCTCTCTCTCTCTCTCTCTCTCTCTCTCTCTCTCTCTCTCTCTGGCCACTTACTTATCTATGTTACACGTTCTAGTGCTTACTTCGAGTTGCCTAAATAGTCTTACTGGACAACGCACCATTGTTCTCCCTATCTTTCTTCTTCTCCTCCTCCTCTTTCTTCTTCTTCTCCCCCTCCTCTTCTTTCTTCTTCTCCTCCTCCTCTTCTTTCTTCTTCTCCTCCTCCTCTTCTTTCTTCTTCTCCTCTCCTCCTCCTTCTCATCCTTTCCTTTTTTTCGTATTCTTCCTTCGCCTCCTACTCCTCTTCCTCTTCTTCCTTCTCCTCCCTCCTCCTCCTTTTCTTCCTCTTCTTCCTTCTCCTCCCTCCTCCTTTTCTGACATCCACTGCCCCTCTTCCATTCCCTTTTTCGTAT
The DNA here is from genome assembly GCA_016584305.1 of Chionoecetes opilio. Taxonomy (NCBI): domain Eukaryota; kingdom Metazoa; phylum Arthropoda; class Malacostraca; order Decapoda; family Majidae; genus Chionoecetes; species Chionoecetes opilio. The sequence continues at coordinate 124,129 of JACEEZ010023126.1, forward strand.
TCTTCCTTCGCCTCCTTCTCTTTCCCTCTTCTTCTCTCCTCCTCTCCTCTCTTCCTCCTTTCCCTTCTCCTCCTCCTCCTTTCTCATCATGCTCTTCTTCCCTCGTACTCATTCCTCTCTCCCTTTTTCTGTACTTTTTCTCTCTTTTCCTTCCTGCTTCCTTCTTCCTCTCCCCTTCTCTTTTCTTCTTTCCTCCTCCTCCTCCTCTTTCTTCCTCCTCCTCCTTTCTCCTCTCCTCCTCCTCCTCCTCCTCCTCCTCCTCCTCCTCCTCCTCCTCCTCCTCCTTGACCATAAGCTGTAATCCTTCATGCATTGCGTCAGGGTTAAGAGTTGCATCCCGGATAACATCACCTCCTCTCTCTCGCCTCTCTTAAAGTTCATAGGTAAGATGGGTACTTTTTGAGACATGACTTACGATTGCCTCATACCATTAAACCCTTCCTGCCTTCCTATCTCCCTTCCTTACTCTCCCTTCCTATCCCTTCCCTCTCTCTTCCTAGCTCTCCCTTTCCTCTCCCTTCCTATCTCTCCCTTCCTTTATCTCCCTTCCTATCTCTCCCTTCCTAGTTCTCTCTTCCTATCTCTCCCTTCCTTCCTATCTCCCTTCCTTACTCTCCCTTTCCTTACTCCCTTCCTATCTCTCCCTTTCCTACTCCTTCCTATTTTCTCCTCTTCCTATCTCTCCCTTCCTTCCTATCTCCCTTCCTTACTCTCCCTTCCTATATCTCCCTTCCCTCTCCCTTCCCTCTCACTGCCTCCCCTCTCCCGGCATTCCCTCTTTCTTCTAAGCTCTCCCTTCCTAACTCCCTTCCCTCTCCCTCTCTAACTCTCCCGACCTAGCTCTCCCTTCCTAACTCAAGTCTTTTCCTCTCCATTCCTAACTTTTCCTTCCTAACTGTTCCTTCCTAGCTCTTCCTTCCTAACTCTCCCTGTCTTCCCTCTCCATTCCTAACTCTCAAGTCTTTCCGAACCTCTACTATTTCTACTCTCTATATTTCTTCTACTCCCTTTGTATCTTTTTGTTTTACTTCAACCTTACCTTTACCCTTCTCTATCGACTCCTCCTTTGTTTTCTTTTCCTTCATTATATCCTCCTTCTCCTACATGCTTTCGTCCTTATATCTATGTCTCATTCATCCCTTTTTCCTCACTCACCCCATTCACGAGTCTCTGTTTACTGCTCCCATTCTTCCTCTATGAGTCTAGGCCATGCACCATCGCGCCCTCTCACCGATCTATACCACCTCTCATTCTCCTCGCTGCCTTCCTTCCCTTTTTAGCTGCTGTAGCCTTGACCCTCTCTCTCTCTCTCTCTCTCTCTCTCTCTCTCTCTCTCTCTCTCTCTCTCTCTCTCTCTCTCTCTCTCTCTCTCACACACACACACACACTATATTGCCTGTCACTACTGCGTTCTCCTCCTGTCATTCAGTTAGAGAGAGTGAGATAGAGAGAGAAAGAGAGTGAGATAGAGAGAGAAAGAGTGAGATAGAGAGAGAAAGAGTGAGAGAGAGAGAAAGAAAGAGAGAGAGAAAGAGATTAACATATTTTCTTCACCACTCACTCAATGAACAGATAAACCGAATTACCCTCAAGTTTCATGACATTTGTACACCGTTATCCAAACCTACCATTGCAGTTAACATCATTATTTGCCTCCCTCTCTCTTTACCTTCTTCCATCCCTCCTTTTTTTCTCTGTATCCCTCCTTCTCTTCCTTTCTCTATACCAACTCCCTCCCTTCCTCCTCACTAGCACTCAGACATCAATAGGAGGAGGAGGAGGAGGAGGAGGAGGAAAAAAAGAAAAAGAGAAGGTGGAGGAGGAGGAGGAGGAGGAGGAGGCGGCGGCATGTACTTTACTACCGCCCTACATTACCCGACAGCTGATAGGGCGGCTGGTCGGGCTGTCGGTTCTCCCTCACAACCCGCCACAGCCCCCCATAGATTGACATCCTCTCGGCACCTCTCGGATCATTCCCAGATGCCCTCTCGGTGGTCTGTCGGTTGTCCTTCTATTCCATTAAGTAGATTTTAGGCCACGAAATTTTAGGGCATATTTTCGATTTAGTGAATTTTGGAAAGTATATGTTTGCTTGTTGTAGTAGTAGTAGTAGTAGTAGTAGTAGTAGTAGTAGTAGTAGTAGGTAATAGTGGAAGTTGTAGTAGTAGTAGTAGTAGTGGTGGTAGTAGTAGTAGTAGCAGTAGTAGTAGTAGTGGTGGTAGGTGGTAGTAATGGAAGTTGTAGTAGTAGTAGTAGTAGTAGTAGTAGTAGTAGTAGTAGTAGTAGTAGTAGTTGTTGTAGTATATGTTTCTTCCTTCCTTCCTTCCATCCTGCACACCAAATTTTCTACAACGAAATTTCTCTCCCTTATTCCCTCCCTTTCTCCCTCTCTCCCTCCCTTACTGCCCCTCCTTCCTTCCTTTCTTCCTTTCTTCCTTCCCGTTACCCTCCCTCTCTCCCTCCTCACCCTCCATTCTACCCACCATCCTTCCCCTCTTCCCTTCCTCCCTTCCTTCCCCTCTTCCCTTCCTCCCTTCCTTTCCCATTTCTTCTTTCTCTCGTACTTTCCTCACCCTCTTTCCAATCTCAATTTTTTCCTTCTTTTCCTTTCATCAACATCACTCCCTCCTGCTTCCCTATCCTCCTTTTCAATCCCTTCCTCTTTCCAATCTCAAATTTTGCTTCTATTTTTTTTCACTCATTCTTTCGCTTCTTATTTACTTCTCCTCTTAATATTCTCTTTTTCTCTTCCTCTTTCCTCTCCATCGTAGGATATGCCCATTTAGGTCCCAATGAGAACTCTGTAGTACATTCCCTCAGGCTTTCAATTTCTCACTTTTCCTTTTTTTTCTCCCTCTTTTTGCATAGCTACCTTACCTACTTTTCAGGTCATGACGTAAATCTAGCTTTTTTTTCTCTTCTTTTATTTATTTTTGTTGTTGTTATTCAACCTTGTACGTTTGCTTGTTTCTGTCTGTCTGTCTGTCTGTACTTTCGTGTGTACGTCTGTCTGTCCATTCTGTCTGTCTTGTCTGTCTGTCTGTCCTGTCTGTCCTCTGTCTTCTGTCTGTCGTGTCTCTACAACTGTCTGTCTGTCCTGTCAACGTCTGTCTGCTGTACTACGTCTGTCTGTCCCTTCTACAGTCTGTCTATCTGTCTCGTCCACAGTCTGTCTGTCTACCTGTCTGTACTCTCCTCTCACTCATCTCTCCTCTCCTACAATCGATCTCTCCTCTCTCTCTCTCTCTACTCGTCGTCTCTCATCTCTCACTCATCATCTCCTCTACTACTCTCCTCTCCATACCTCCTTCATCATTATCTCATTTACTACGCGCCTCATTCATCTCATCTCTTCTAAATTTTCTTACCCTTCTCACCTCACCTTTCCTTCTCCACCCTATACACAACCTTCCCGCCCACTACCATACAATCGATACATCCACTACTAATAAACAGTCGATACATCCACTACTAACATACAGTCGATACTTCCACTACTAACAAACAGTCGATACATCCACTACTAACAAACAGTCGATACATCCACTACTAACAAACAGTCGATACATCCACTACTAACAAACAGTCGATACATCCACTACTAACAAACAGTCGATACATCCACTACTAACAAACAGTCGATACATCCACTACTAACAAACAGTCGATACATCCACTACTAACAAACAAATCGTCGATACTTCCACTACAACAAACAGTCGATACATCCACTACTAACAACAGTCGATAATCCACTACTAACAAACAGTCGATACTTCCATAACACAAACAGTCGATACATCCACTACTAACAAACAGTCGATACATCCACTACCAACAAACAGTCGATACATCCACTACTAACAAACAGTCGATACTTCCACTACTAACAAACAGTCGATACATCCACTACCAACAAACAGTCGATACATCCACTACTAACAAACAGTCGATACATCCACTACTAACAAACAGTCGATACATCCACTACTAACATACAGTCGATACATCCACTACTAACAAACAGTGGATACATCCACTACTAACATACAGTCGATACATCCACTACTAACAAACAGTCGATACATCCACTACTAACAAACAGTCGATACATCCACTACTAACAACAGTCAGTCGATACATCCACTACTACAAACAGTCGATACATCCACTACTAACAAACGTCGATACATCCACTACTAACATACAGTCGATACATCCACTACTAACAAACAGTCGAATCACATCCACTACTATACAAAACAGTCGATACATCCACTATTAACATACAGTCGATACATCCACTACCAACATACAGTCGATACATCCACTACTAACAAACAGTCGATACATCCACTACTAACAAACAGTCGATACATCCACTACTAACAAACAGTCGATACATCCACTACTAACAAACAGTGGATACATCCACTACTAACAAACAGTCGATACTTCCACTACTAACAAACAGTCGATACTTCCACTACTAACAAACAGTCGATACTTCCACTACTAACAAACAGTCGATACTTCCACTACTAACAAACAGTCGATACATCCACTACTAACAAACAGTCGATACATCCACTACTAACAAACAGTCGATACATCCACTACTAACAAACAGTGGATACATCCACTACTAACAAACAGTCGATACTTCCACTACTAACAAACAGTCGATACATCCACTACTAACAAACAGTCGATACATCCACTACTAACAAACAGTCGATACATCCACTACTAACAAACAGTCGATACATCCACTACTAACATACAGTCGATACATCCACTACTAACATACAGTCGATACATCCACTACTAACAAACAGTCGATACATCCACTACTAACTAACAGTCGATACATCCACTACTAACAAACAGTCGATACATCCACTACTAACAAACAGTCGATACATCCACTACTAACATACAGTCGATACATCCACTACTAACAAACAGTCGATACATCCACTACTAACAAACAGTCGATACATCCACTACTAACAAACAGTCGATACATCCACTACTAACAAACAGTCGATACATCCACTACTAACAAACAGTCGATACATCCACTACTAACAAACAGTCGATACATCCACTACTAACAAACAGTCGATACATCCACTACTAACAAACAGTCGATACATCCACTACTACCATACAATCGATACTTCCACTACTAACAAACAGTCGATACATCCACTACTAACAAACAGTCGATACATCCACTACTACCATACAATCGATACATCCACTACTAACAAACAGTCGATACATCCACTACTAACACAGTCATTACCTCGCTCTAGATTCCCCGGTGAGCGTTTTCTGGGGTCATTTTCCGATTCGAGCAGATTATGTACATTTAGCAAGCCTGAGTAGAGCCTCGAGGGAGATCGTTTGATGTTTGTTATTGAGTGTGTGTGTTTTCTAACTTTGTATTATGTTGGGTTGCGGGGAAAAGCTTTTGTGGATTTTCCCTGTAGTAGTAGTAGTAATATAGGAGAGAGAGCGAAAGAGAGAGAGAGAGAGAGAGAGAGAGAGAGAGAGAGAGAGAGAGAGAGAGAGAGAGAGAGAGAGAGAGAGAGAGAGAGAGAGAGAGAGAGAAGAGAGAGAGAGAGAGAGAGAGAGATGTGAAAAGAAAATACAAAACAAGAGAAAGAAGAAAATGGAAGGGAAGGGAAAGGGAAGAGAAGAGAAAATAGGAGAAGGAAAGGGAAGGGAAAGGAAAAAAAGGGAAGGGAAGGGAAGAGTAGAGTAAAAAAAGGAAGGGAAGGGAGGGGAAGGGAAGGGAAGGGAGGGGAAGGGAAGGGAGGGGTAGGGAAGGGTAGGAAAGGGTAGGGAAGGGAAGGGAAGGGAAGGGAAGGGAAGGGAAGGGAGGGTATGCAAGTAAGACAGGAGGGAGTAATGACCAGAAAACTAACGGTGTGAATATAGAAACAGTGGTGGGTTAGGTAGAGGAGAGGAACAGGAAGAGGAAGTGGAGATGCAGAAACAAAAAAGAGCAAAGGAGTAAGAGAATACCAGAGACGAAGTATAAGAAAAAAATGGGAAAAGGAACAGAAGAGGGGAAGAAAAAACAAAGGGAAACAGGAGAAATAGGGAATACTGATGAATAAGATATAGAGGAAGAGGAGGAAGAGTAGGAGGATATGTCAGTAAATGCATGAGGATGAGGAAGAGTAGGAGGGTATGTCAGTAAATGCGTGAGGATGAGGAAGAAATATGGGAGGAGTATGAAGGAAGAGAAGGAAACGGAGGAGGAAAAAGGGAAGCTGTAAACATTGGGTAGAAATAAATGGTAGAAGTAAAAGAAGGGAAAGAGAAGAAGTATGGAAAGCTGAAGAATAAGATAAAGAGGAAGAGGAGGAAGAGATGGATGGTATGTCAGTAAATGCATTAGTATGAAGAAAGAAAGAAAGAAGAAGAGAAGCAGAAAAGGAAGAAGGAAGAAGAAACAAGGGAGAAATAAGGGAGGAGTATGAAGGAGGATTACATAGGATTACATAGGAGTAACAGACACCAGGAGACCTATTGGTCCATAGCGAGGGTATCTGCTGAACTACATACTACTAACTATCAACTACTTGTAAGAAAACAGTTGGAAAATGATACCATGTCCCTAAAGAGGATAGGAACATGGAAATTTCATAGTGCAGAATGATAGGATATGAAAAATACTAACTACAACTACCACTACCACTACAACTAATCGATACGGGGGACTAGATACGAATTCGCACTATCAATACCCATTTACTTTACAGTGCGCGTCAAGTCTGTTTTTGAATGTAGTTATTGTGTTGGCTCCGACAACATTTGCTGGTAACTTGTTCCATCGATCAACGACTCTAACATTGAAATAATTTTTACGGAGATCGGTGATGCAACGTTGACCGTTTAGTTTTAAACCATTATTTCTTGTTGTCACTTGAGTTGAAAGCTCGAATAGGTCCTCTTGATTAATGACATCAAAACCTTTTAGGATCTTAAAGGTTTCTATCAGTCCCCACGGATTCTACGATCCTTTAAGGAAAACATATTAAGTTTCCGCAGTCTCTCTTCATAAGATGAATTTCGCAGAGATGGAATTTGTTTGGTTGCTCTTCTTTGCACTGATTCCAATTTGGCTTGATCTTTTACGAAACAGGGCGACCAGAATTGAACGGCATATTCCAAGTGCGGCCTAACCAAGGACGTGTATAATTGTGTCATTACTTTCGGAGTTTTATGTTCAAAGTTACGTTTAATAAAGCCCAACATCATATTTGCCTTTTTACTGGCAGCTAGGCAATGCGAACTGGTTTTCAGATCATTACTGATGATGACACCTAGATCCTTTTCCTGCTGTACTTCAGTTAACGATTTATTTTGCATTTGATAGTTATATTTGAGGTTATCGTTGCCTATATGCATTATTTTACATTTATCGGAATTGAATTTTAATAGCCATTTATCACTCCAATCTGATAGTTTGTCGAGATCACTTTGTATGAGTTCGCAGTTTTCTCTAGTATATGCTTTACCGCCTAATTTGGTGTCATCTGCAAATTTTGATATTTTAGATACAAGTCCGCAGTCCAGATCGTTGATATATATCAGAAAAAGAGTAGGACCCAAGACCGAGCCCTGAGGCACCCCACTAGTGACATCTAACCAATCAGATGCCTCACCATTTATTACTACCCGTTGTTTACGATTTGAAAGCCAATCGCCAATCCATGAACATAATTGCTCTCCTATGCCATGTGCCCTTAGCTTGGTCAACAGTCGCTTATGTGGAACTGTATCGAAGGCTTTCTGAAAATCAAGGTATATTACATCCGAGGGAATTTTAGCGTCCCAGTTTGAATAAATGACATTAAAAAAATCCAGTAGGTTTGTTAAGCAGGATCTCTTATTTCGAAATCCATGCTGGGAGTTGGAGGAGGAGGAGGAGGAGGAGGAGGAGGAGGAGGAGGAGGAGGAGGAGGAGGAGGAGGAGGAGGAGGAGGAGGAGGAGGAGGAAAGGAAGCTATGGGCGTTAGGTATACTTTCTTTTCCATTGGCTTAGTACTAAAGTTCATTCTTTCATGTCTGTGTATTATGTTGTTTTTGTTGTTTTTCCTGTATGCCTTCGGGTGAGAAAAAAAAAATGTATTATTATTATTCGTGGCCGGAAACTTCTCAAGCCGCCCACACGCTTCCCACACGCCCATGCACGCCCGTAACACGCCCGCACAACCTCATTTATCACTCCCTGTATACCTTCTCTTACCACACCCTTGCAACACGACCCTTCCAAATCACGCCCGCCCGCCCACAAAATACCACAATTTCCACGCCCATACGCATTCACACAAACCCGCACGCTCCGCACG
>JACEEZ010023126.1:145000-147500 GCA_016584305.1 Chionoecetes opilio
CTACCCACCTCTTATCAACATTATCGCAGGCACTTCCCAGGCACGCCCTTACAAACCCCTCCGCCTCCATACCCCTTCCCTTTCACATCCTCTCCTCCTCCTCCTCCTCCTCCTCCTCCTCCATTGTCAGGTTTTTTTTCTCTTCCATTGCCTCCTCTTTGCCAGCCACTCATCATGCACCTCCACGTCTTAATCCACCGGGGGGGTGCGATGGAAAAAGCCTCATCAAGTTTCTCAAAGGAATACAAAAGAGTTGCTTGAGCGAGAACCAGGACCTGTCTGTAGAAGGTGAACCACTACCTCCCTTGAGCTTGAAGACGTAATTCACTCGCGCGTCCTCCACCCACAGGTCCCACACTGAATAAGAAAGCAAAAATTTTAGATGGGAAAAGAAGAAAAGAAAAGAAATGGGAGATAATAAGAAGATAGGAATAGGGGAAAGGTAAAATAGTGAAATGAATAAGAAAGGAACATATTTAGAGATGAAAGAAGTCCAAGCAAGGGGATATAATAATAAGATAGCAATAGGGGAAAGGTAAATAGTCCGATAGGTTTTAAAGAAGTTATGGGAAGAAGATAAGAATAAGAAGTCGATGGATTGATTGAATGGAAGAACTGACAGTAGGAGGAAAATATGACGAAGAACGAAGAAGAAGCCGTTGAAGAAGAACAACAACAACAACAAAGCGATGGCAATGATGAAAGAAAATGCACTGCAGTAGGAGAAAAATCTGACAAATTATGACAAGGAATTACTGGAAGAAAAAATATATAATGATGAAAAAGAATACATGAAAATAAAGATCTCATGACAATCCTGACGAAGAAGAAAGAAAAAAAACATCAAGAATACCTGCCTGAAGGAGAGGAACCATTAACCACCTGAATAAGGAACCCAAACAAGCACCTCGAGGGGAAAACAAAAACAAAGGAGGTGTAATAAACTTCAAACAACAGTAAATAAACACAAACAACAGTAAAGAAACATGCAGATGACTGGACGGAAACATGAAACCTTCATGTGTCACCACCTGCATCTCCTCCTCCTCCTCCTCCTCCTCCTCCTCCTCTTCTTTCCTTAACCTCGCACGAACAACCACAAACGCCGTCGCCCCAAGACCTCAGTGCCTCGAAGCAGCAGGAAATTACCGTTTTAATTAAGCACAAAAAACAAAAGCAATATTATAGTATAAGTGTGCTTGAGAGGAAGGTCGCGAGGAAGGGAGGAGTTAAATTGTACCGTTAGATGCTGAACTGAAAAGGTGGAAAGAAAAAAACTGAATTAAGTATACCACAAGAATCATGATTTTAAGAACAAAATAGGAATTATCATATGAATAACAAGGAGTATAGAAATGAATGTGAGTTTACGAATACTATCTTACATCTATATAGTTGGTAAAGTTTCTCACAGCATTTATAGGATGAAAAATGAGTAAGGTGAGTGTCTAACCTAACCTAGCCTAACCTAATTTAACCTAACCTGACACGTACCTATTACCTACTAATTACACCTGAGATGGTAATTAATCATCCTTTATTTACCTAAGAGTGAGAAGAATATAAAAAACAGTGAAGGTAAAATTCGTAAGGTTGTAAAACATCTACTCGATATCTGTACGTATTAAATATCACGTGTGAATAATTTTGCAGTTGAATCAGTTGTGTAAAAAGATATTTCGTGAAAGATGAAACTATTTGGCTTGTGTGTATTGAGCAAAAGGTTAGCGTGGAAAAGTTTGCATTTGTCTTTAAAAATCCTGTGAACCTGTTGCCAGAAATTGTTATAGGTTGAATGTACATACAATTGTGTCATAAATTGTATGATCATTGGTATTGTCAGACACGTGTTCAGTTCATGTTCTCAGGTTGACTTTACGATTTTTTTTCATTGTTCTTTTGTTCGTTATTATCTGTTGCTTTCTGTGTTTTCTCTTGTGTTCTTGTTATGTATTATTTCACTATTGTATACTCGCTTTTTTTCTATTTCATTGTTTATTAAGTCTGTGGTAGTCTTCTCTGTTATTCTTTGTTGTTGTTGTTGTTGTTGTTATGATCTTCCTCCACCTATTCTTCATGCTACTTTCTTCCATTTTCTATTATTCTTTCTTTCTTTTTCTTCATTTTTTTTCTTTCTCCATCTTTCCATTTTTTTACTTTTTTTCTTTCTTTTTCTTTCATTTCTTTCTTTTTTTCTTTTCTTTTCGTTCTTTTTCTTTTTTCTTTCTCCATCTTTCCATTTTCTATTTTTCTTCTAGTCTTTTTCTTTCTTTTTTTTCTTTTTTTCTTTCTTTCCTTCACCATCTTTCTATTTTCTGTTTCCATACCCTCCATCTTTTTTTTCCTTTCTCATGTTGGTCATACTCACTAAATCTTTTTCCTCTTTTTTTTTTTGTCTTCTGAATGGATACAAAAAGTCGATGTAATTATTGATAGAAAAAATTGCACGCTCGATCTTTTCCTTGTGTGTCTTTTCCTCATTGTGATTATACTCGTTTTC
>JACEEZ010023126.1:152500-157500 GCA_016584305.1 Chionoecetes opilio
CGTAACGTTGCCTGCATAATGATCTCTTCCTCCTCCTCCTCCTCCTCCTCCTCCTCCTCCTCCTCCTCCTCCTCCTCCTCCTCCTCCTCCTCCTCCTCCTCCTCCTCCTCCTCCAAGGGCACATGGCTTGGGAGAGCAACTATGTTCATGGATTGGCGATTGGCTTTCAAATCGTAAACAACGGGTAGTAATAAATGGCGAAACATCTGATTGGTTAGATGTTACTAGTGGGGTGCCTCAGGGCTCGGTCTTGGGTCCCACTCTTTTTCTGATATATATCAACGATCTGGACTGCGGACTTGTATCTAAAATGTCGAAATTTGCAGACGACACCAAATTAGGCGGTAAAGCATATACTAGAGAAAACTGCGAACTCATACAAAGTGACCTCGACAAACTATCAGACTGGAGTGATAAATGGCTATTAAAATTCAATTCCGATAAATGTAAAGTAATGCATATAGGCAACGATAACCTCAAATATAACTATCAAATGCAAAATAAATCGTTAACTGAAGTACAGCAGGAAAAGGATTTAGGTGTCATCATCAGTAATGATCTGAAAACCAGTTCGCATTGCCTAGCAGCCAGTAAAAAGGCAAATATGATGTTGGGCTTTATTAAACGTAACTTTGAACATAAAACTCCGAAAGTAATGACAAATTATACACGTCCTTGGTTAGGCCGCACTTGGAATATGCCGTTCAATTCTGGTCGCCCTGTTTCGTAAAAGATCAAGCCAAATTGGAATCAGTGCAAAGAAGAGCAACCAAACAAATTCCATCTCTGCGAAATTCATCTTATGAAGAGAGACTGCGGAAACTTAATATGTTTTCCTTAAAGGATCGTAGAATCCGTGGGGACTTGATAGAAACCTTTAAGATCTTAAAAGGTTTTGATGTCATTAATCAAGAGAACCTATTCGAGCTTTCAACTCAAGTGACAACAAGAAATAATGGTTTAAAACTAAACGGTCAACGTTACATCACTGATCTCCGTAAAAATTATTTTAATGTGAGAGTCGTTGATCGATGGAACAAGTTACCAGCAAATGTTGTCGAAGCCAGCACAATAACTACGTTTAAAAACAGGCTTGACGCGCACTGTAAAGTAAATGGGTATTGATAGTGCCCTGCGAATTCATATTTAGTCCCCCGGATCGATTAGTTGTAGTGGTAGTGGTAGTTGTAGTTAGTATATTTCATACCCTATTTTTCTGCACTACGAAACTTCCGTGTTCCTATCTTCTTTTAAGGACATGGTATCATTTTTCCAACTGTTTTTTTTACAAGTAGTTGATAGTAGTAGTATGTAGTTCAGCAGATACCCTCGTCATGGACCAATAGGTCTCCTGGTGTCTGTTATTCCTATGTAATCCTATGTAATCCTCCTCCTCCTCCTCCTCCTCCTCCTCCTCCTCCTCCTCTCCTCCTCCCCCCCTCCCCTCTCCTCCCCTCCTCCTCCCCTCCTCCTCCTCCTCCTCCTCCTCCTCCTCCCTCCTCCTCCTCCTCCTCCTCCTCCCCTCTCCTCCTCCTCCTCCTTCTTATTTTTATCTCTCAACCTTGTTATACCTAGCTTTATGACGGCCCGTTGTGTTTTCTGTATGTGCGTGTTTATGTGTGTGTTTTTGGTAACGTATATAATAGATTTTCCTTTGGTTAGTGAACACTGAAAAGAGAGAGAGGAGAGAGAGAGAGAGAGAGAGAGAGAGAAGAGAGATGAGAGACGAGAGAGAGGAGAGAGAGGAGAGAAGAGAGAGAAGAGAGAGAGGAGAGAGAGAGAGAGAGAGAGAAAAAAAAAAAAAAACACTGAAAGAGGAAAAGAGAGAGAGAACACTGACCGAGGGAAAAGAGAGAGAACACTGAAAGAGGGAAAAGAGAGAGAGAGAGAGAGAGAGAGAGAGAGAGAGAGAGAGAGAGAGAGAGAGAGAGAGAGAGAGAGAGAGAGAAAGAATGACGAGAGAGAGAGAGAGAGAGAGAGACCTGAGAGGGAAAAGAGAGAGAATGAAAGGGAAGAGGAGAGAGAGAAGAGAGAGAGAGAGAGAGAGGAGAGAGAGAGAGAGGAGCGAGAGAGAAGGGGAGAAGAGAAAGAGAGAGAGAAGAGAGAGAGCAAGCAAGCAAGTAAGGAAAAGAAGGAGGTGGAAGGATAACACACACACAAAAGAAAGAAAGTGAGAGAAGGGTAAGAGAGAAGCAGAAGAGGTAAGGAAAAGAAGCGTGAGGGGTGCTTGAAGGCGGGGAGGCGGGGAAGCACAACACGCGAGGCCTTAAAAGATGTGTGCAGCTCGTGGGACACCGGGAGAAAAAAATACAGAAATCCCAGTTATTTACTCAAAGTCGTCTCAAAGTCGTAGTGTCGTGTCTTTGAAGGATGACCATACGCGACGCTTTTTTTTCTTCAATTCCTTTTTAGGACATACCCGAGAGGAGGAGGAGGAGGAGGAGGAGGATGGAGTGGAGGAGGAGGAGGAGGAGGGAGTGGAAGAAGAAGAGGAGGAGGAGGAGGAGGAGGAGGAGGAGGAGGAGGAGGATGAGGAGGAGGAGGAGGAGGATGGAGTGGTAGAAGAGGAGGAGATGAAAAGAACTCTATCTCACGGCTGTAATGTCTCGGTCAACGCCTCCACCTGACATGCCTTCCCTTCACCCTCTGTCCTCTCTTCACCCTTCCCTTCCCTTCCTCAGATTCCAGACACTATTTGACAGCCCCTGGTATCTCCTGAGTCGTGTGAGCTTCAAAGGACCTCAAAAGACAGCCACAGAGGCGTATATTCAGACAAGCAAACAGATTTATATAGAGATAGACGGAGAAACTGCCCGTCTGTCTGTCTGTCTGTCTCTGTTTGGTTGCTCGTAGATATTCGTGTCACAGTAAAGTCAGAAAATTGTATCAAGAGTTATTTCGATGGAACGCTGAAGAAGGAGCATAACCGTCTCCTGAAGGTGGTATCCTCGCCTTCCTTCCTACATGAGAGGGATGAAAATTTAAGGAAGTTTGCGCAGAGTAACTTCTATTTTACCTCCTTATTTTTTTTCTCTTAGCATGCTCTTTTATTTTCGTCACACACGATTGAAATGACATACGTAGAATAAGTAATTAAGTAATGGCGGCTTAATAATAAGTAATGGCGATAGGTAATAAAGAAAATTTGAACACCCACCACCACCACCACCACCACCACCACCACCACCACCATACCACCACCACCACCACCACTACCACCATACCACCACCACCACCACCTCCACCACCACCATACCACCACCACCACCACCACCACCACCACCACCACCTACCACCACCACCACCACTACCACCTACCACCACCACCTCTACCACCACTACCACCATCACCACCACCACCCCCATGATTCCTGCAGGCACTTTGTCATCACCATGGTTCATTACCCCCCTACACCCGACCCCACTCCAGTCCCANAAATTTTTTCCACAAATTAAGGAAATTGTTTTTTTTTCAAAAGTTTATACATAGGATACTGTTTTTGGGGGTTTATTTTTTTTTTTTTTCTTCCCCTCCCTCCTTTACATTTTTATCATTTTAAAAATCTAATTTATAATAAAAAATAAAAATATTTATTTATAAGGGTATTATATTTTTTTTTTTTTTTTTCTTTTTTTTTTTTTTTTTCTTTTCTTTTTTTTTTTTTCTCCTTTTTTTCCTTTCTTTTTCCTTTTCTCTCTTCTTCTTCTCTCTCTATATATATATATTATATAATATTTATAGTATAATATTTAATATATATATATATATATTTATATATATATATATATTTATATATATAATTATATAATATATATATAATATATAAAAATATTTTAAAATATATATAATAAAATATTAATTTTAAAATATATAAATATATATATATAAAAAAAATTTTAATAATATATTTTTATATCTATTTTTAAATTATTATATATATATATACGTATATATATATATGTAATTAAATAATATAATAATATATTATTATATTTTATTATTATTATTTTTTATATATATATTTTTATATATATATTTTTATTATATATTTTTTAATTAATATTTTAATATAATAAATAAACCATTAATATTAATATATATATATTTTATTAAAATTTTATACTATATATATAATAATTAAAATAAAATAATATAACATAAAAATATTTTTAAAAAATTCTTTTAAAAAAATTTTAATAAATTTTTTAAAAATTTAATAATGGATATTTATATATTATTATTAAATTAAATATATATATCGTTATAAAATATATTATATATATTAAAAATAAAAATATATAAAGATATATATATATTTATTTTAAAAATTTAAATATAATATAAAGATATAATAAAAATATAATATAAAAAATAAAAAAATAAAAAAATAAAAAATATATTTATCTATTATTTTTATTAATATATATAATAAATTAAAATATATATAAAAAATATATATAAATATATTATATAATAATATATTATAATATATATATAATTATATATATAATATAATATATATATATTAAAAAAAAAAAAAAAAAAAAAAAAAAGGGGAGAGAGAGAGAGAGAAAAAGGGAGAAAAGGGAGGGGTGAGAGAGAGAGAGAGAGAGAGAAGAGAAAAAAAAAAAAATACCCTTCGTAAAAACCATTGTTATTTTTTGTATTATGAAATTCAACGAGTTCCCTTTCTATGATCAAGTCGATCAAAAGCATGGAGAGTTCTACGGGAATACTACATCCATCTTTAAAAATACAACATAAACACCACAAGCATGGAGTATCTATGTAAAACATTTTAAGCAAAAAAAAAAAATTTCTAATGTGAACTTCTTTAAAGTTCTTTGGCTGTCTGCCCCTGTTCGGCTTTGAATGACGTCTGTATGCATGTCGTGTCGGTTTATCTGTATGTTAGTTCGATTTTTTGTCTTGTCTCTGATAAGATTTTCTCTCTCTCCTCTCTCTCTCTCTCTCTCCTCTCTCTCTCTTTCTCTCTCTC
>JACEEZ010023126.1:160000-162399 GCA_016584305.1 Chionoecetes opilio
TGAGCATGGGGTAGGGAGTGATAGTTAAGGTGGCAGGTGTTGTGAGTGGGTTTGTGAGGTGTTTAAAGTGGGTTGTGAGTTGTTATGAGGTGTTGTTAGAGAGTTATAAGATTATTAATAATTATGAGGTTGTTGTTAGTGGGTTGTGAGTGGGTTATGACTTGTTGTGAGGGGTTATGAGTGTTGTTATAGATTTTATGAGTGGTTAGGATGTGTTGTGAGTAAGTTTTGATAGTTTATGATTTGTGTGAGGGGGTTTATGATGTGTTGGAAAGGGTAATGGTTTGTTGTGATTTGTTGTGAGTGGGTTATTAGTAGTTATGATTTGTTGTGAGTGGGTTATGAGGTGTTGTTGTGAGTGGTTTAAGAGGGTTATGAGTTATTAATGAGTAGGTTATTAGGTTTTTGTGACGTGTGAGTGGGTTGTGAGGTGAGGGGAAATCAGAGACGCATCATAAACTTCACCCTCATATGGGTTTATTCACCTCGCGCACACCCCACACACACACAACCACACCCCACACACACACACACACACACACACACACAACACACACACGTAACATTCACACCACTGTTTTCTAACCTAAATTACGTGCCCCCCCCGTTCGCGAAGCCACGAAATTCAACCTCGGCCACTAACCCCCCCCCCCCATACACCCTCCTCTTCCACAACCCTCCTCTACCTCACCGTAACCTCATTTCACACCCTTTCAACTCCCTACACTCATCTCCACTAACCTCAACATCTCCATAACAGCCTCTTCTTTACTTCCTATATACTCCTATCATCTCCACTCATCTCCTATAGTTTCTTATTTCACTCCTATGTAAACTCCGTCACTATCGGCGACTTTCTATTAGAAACCTACGAAAATTCGCTTCGATATCCTTCCTGGTTACCGAGTGAACAGTGAAGTTTAAAACAGGCGCTCCGACTTTGGGGCCCTTGTGCAACAGGCCGATATTCCGTACGCAGTCCAGATTTAAAGTGGTCTATGCTTTAGTCTATTGCGACCACAACTGATGACAAATCGAACACATGATTCCACAATCATCATATCAATCATTCAATTATCAAATTAGTAATTACTATATAATTATGTAGTAGGTGGCTGTGACGCCTGCTTTTGTTGGTTCGAATCCGACTTCTGGGTGCGAAGAGAACGTCATTATTATTGTTATTATCATTATTACTATTATTACTATTATTATTATTACTATTATTACTATTATTATTATTTTTATTATTATTATTTTTATTATTATTACTAGCCGCAAAGCCGCCCTCCGGGCGGACTTTTTGGCTAGCTCCTGCGGAGGGCTATTGGTGGGCCATCGGCCCACCACCTGGTGGTGAGATCTGGGTGGGCTATCTGGAGAGTCTGTGTTTGGTGGGCCAAAGGCCCACCAAACACAGACTCTCCAGATAGCCCTTCTAACTTTCCTGAAAATCATGGATGTAGAAATGTATGTATTAACGCAACCCCATCCCAACCCATTCACTCACCCATTACCCATCACCCCAACCCATTCACTCACCCATTACCCATCACCCCCACCCATTCACTCACCCATTCCCATCACCACACACCCATTCACTCACCCATTACCCATCACCCCCCACCTATTCCCTCACCCATCACCCATCACCCCCCAAACCATCACCCTACCCATTTACTCACCCATCACCCCACACCCATTACCCATCACCCCACCCATTCACTCACCCATTACCCATCACCTACATCAAGGTTTCCTCAATTCTCGCAAACCCACTTTTTTTCACAATTCTCGCTAATAGGCTGCTAAAAAAAAAAAAAAAAAGTGATCGGATCATCTCATAAGTGGGCTTAAAACCTTCCCTGGTCGACCCGGTTTCCAAAAATGTGCCATATGAGGAGATTCCGCCACAGGGGGCGGCACCTATCGCGGACAGACAGACACCACACACACACTTTCGCTTATATTATTATAGACTAGCCGCAAAGCCGCCCCCCGGCGGACTTTTTGGCTAGCTCCTGCGGAGGGCTATTGGTGGGCCTTCGGGCCCATCAAACACAGGAAATCTACACACCCATTCACTCACCCATTACCCCTCCCCCCATCTATTCCCTCACCCATCACCCCATCACCCCCACCCATTCACTCACCAATCACCCCACACCCATTACCCATCAACCCCACACCAAATTTCCCATCACCCCACCCATTCACTCACCCCATTACCCATCAATATCAAAGGTTCCTCAATTTTCGCAACCCACTTTTTTTCACAGTTTTCGCTAATAGGCTGCTAAAAAAAAAAAAAAAAAAATTGATCGGATCATCTCTAAGTGGGCTTAAAACCTTCCCCTGGTCGACCCGATTCCAAAACTGTGCCAAATGAGGGATTGCGC
>JACEEZ010023127.1:0-52830 GCA_016584305.1 Chionoecetes opilio
GCCAATAAATTATTCTTGTAGCACATCCAGGTGTTGACTCGCTCTGCCGTCAGGTGGATGGCAGTCACGTGCTTGCCTTCTGGGATGGCGAACTGAACAGGAGATTTCCATTGTCGGGGTCATCCTAGTACGGCCTTTACTTTTGAAGAGGCAGTTGATTTGGCAGGGGCCCCCGCAATATTAAGGAAAGAAACGTCGTCCTAGGTATCGTAGCTTGGAAGTTCACCCTCGGGGTCGTTAAGGGAACAAAACACATGAGAAAATACGGAATAATGACTCTTATGTAGCGTTTTTTTTCCTCACGCTCAACTCCAACCTCATTGGTTCCAATCTGCTGGCCGCACCAACACCTTCATAGTACAGAATAATGACTCTTATGTAGAGGGTTTTACTGCAAGCATCTTTCCCTCGCCCCTCACTCCAGCCTCATCGGGTTTCCAACCTGCTGCTGTTGTAGTGAAGATTGTAAGGGCGAAGGGTTTTCTGTACATAGTGACCGTATATCAGCTCTATTGTAGGATGGATAAGACGTGTGTACCCTTGTGAAGTATTGTATCTGGTCTCTATGACGTTATTTTCCTTTCTTTTTCATTGATAAATACATGCAAGACAAACCTTTGACCCTAGACGAAAAATGACACGAATAAATTGTGTCCAGCTCAACGAGATCTACGCTATGCACCCATCTGTTTTTTTTCTAGCAATTCAGATGTGTGAGATAAGTTTTTTGACTTTTGAAAAACTTTGATTTATTGGATTATTTATTGATGAAATTTTATCTATACAGCATTTCTGTTATTAAATTAGAATATTTAATTTTTTATTACATTATTTCTCGTATAAGTAATGTCTGTAGTGTGAAGATATTAATTCACAGCCATTTTATCTACCAAGAAAAATGTATGTATGTTTGTATGTATGTATGTATGAATATTTGTATGTAAATATATACTCGTGTTTATGAGTAAGCTTGTCACCACCTTTTCCCACACGACTTTATTTTTTATGCACTGAAACGCTGTGGAAAGGTACACTTTTCGCTATTTTAACAAGTATTTTTAAACGTATATAATTCTGAACGCCATTTTATGTTTCATAAGTCCCCCTGCTTTCACCTGAGTATTATATGAAAAATTAGTTTAGTAATGATTCCAAATCGCTTCCTTAAATTTCCTTATCTTAACTTACCTTACTTTACCTTAAATTTTCCTTAAAATTGCCTCTGGGAGTTTTGTGTGTAATAGAAGCAAGATTTAACACGGTCTTACTAGAGAAACAAAAAAGTGGCACGATTCTCACGCAACTCAACCGAAATAATCACCTGCAACTTAGCAAGGTACTTTTATTCACTTGATTGGATGGGACAGAGAAGGGATTGGGACAGGTAGAGGATGGGAGAGTGACTCACGGGATGGGAAGTGACTGACGGACCGGGTTGGAGCTTTTCACGGGACCCCCTCATGGTTTTTTTTACATCCTGGCCTATAACACTTGTTAGGCAGTGACCTCCAGGGGTGGGATGGTAGGCCCTGGAGGTTCACTTGAGGGCTGTGATGGTTGGCCCTGAAAGCTCACTTGAGGGCTGTGATGATTGTTCCTCGCCCGTGGTGGCGCAGGCAGGATTTTTCTGGTGACGCCTGTGGTTAGAGGGTTATGCCGCCCCCCTGTGTCCTCCGATGCACTCGCAATCGAAGGTAGAGTTAATGGGCAGCATGTAGGTATTCTTAGGCCACTCGACGGTACAGAAAGTTATTAATGGATTTTGGTTCTCATCGGAGATAGAACGCGGGTCACCGAGAACGCCACTCGGAGACGCTAACCACTCTGCTACCGCCTTCCCAAATGCGAACATAAGAACATAGGAAAATAAGGAAGCTACAAGAGGCCGTGAGACCTACACGTGGTAGTTCCTGTTCCTTCTTAACACTACCTACATCCACCTTTTATCACCACGCATGCATGAATTTGTCCAGCCTCCCTTTAAAGCTCCCTAATGACACCGCACTAACTACCTGTCTATTCAGTCCGTTCCAATCATTTACCACCATATTTGTGAACCAGTTTTTCCCTATTTCTTTTTTCAATTTTCGCTTTTCCAGCTTGAATCCGTTACTATGTGACGAAAACTCGAAAACGTTTTCGACGACTTTCATTACTTAAAAAATTATATTGGTGAATTTTTGACATAACATTAAATACCTCAATATATACAAGAGATAATTGACTTCTGATAATGGCTTTGGATAGAACACATCAACCTTAACAACTTTGCTTTTATGCGTTTTTCCTCTTGGCCTGATAGTTACGAATAAAAATGCTTTTATAAGGAAACAAAGGGTGAAATATGTGATATTAATACACTATTTAAAAATCCCTATTAAGAGTATATATAATTAGAGGGGTAGGCTATTATATACCCTTAATAGGGGTACAATAATATACCCCTAATAATCTCCTAAGAGATACTTTAATAAATTATGTGAAAATACAGAAGAAAAAAATATATATATATTATTAAAAAATAATGAAATTATTAGTCCTAGAGGAAACACTAATAGGGTAACAACAAACAAACGTTAAGCTTGAGGTGTTTTACCTATAGATATAATAGGTATCGCAAAAAAGGGATTTTTCCCTTTTTGAAAAAGGGAATCTCCTTTGATTTTCGGTAAAAAATCATATTTTCTTAAATAACTCGAAAACTATGAGGTTTACAGGAAATTTCTAGGATAGAGTAAAGATAAAGCTTGAACAGGGTTTTCTGATGAGCCGTAGCAAAATTAATTTGGAGTTTAAATAAGTGAGAAAATTGTAGTGGTATATTTTTGACATACTATTAAATATCTTAAAATCTACAAGAGATATTTGACATCTGATAATGGCATTAAATAGAACGCATCAACTTTAACAACTTTGCTTCTATGCATTTTTACCCTTGGCCTAATAGTTACGGAGTAAAATGATTTTATAAGGAAACAGGGTGAAATATATCTGTGATATTAATACACTATTTAATAATCTCTATTAAGAGTATATATAATTAGAGGGGTAGGATATTATATACCCATAATAGAGGTACAATAATATACCTCTGATAATCTCCTAAGAGATACTTTAATAAATTATGTGAAAATACCTGGATCTTATATATAGGTTTGGTGAGGTTAGGTTAGGTTAAGTTTAAATTATTTTGTTTTGCCAATTAAATTATTAGTCCTAGAGGAAACATTAATAGGGTAACAACAAACAAACGTTAAGCTTGAGGTGTTTTATCTATTGATATAATAGGTATCTCATAAATGGGGTACACCTTTGATTTTCAGTAAAAAATCATATTTTCTTAAATAACATCATCACATCAATGAACACATCAAGCCTAACAACTTTGCTTCTATGCATTTTTACTCTAGGCCTAATAGTTACGGAGTAAAACGCTTTTACAAGGAAACATACGGAATTTGCGGACATATTTGCGTTTGCGGAAGTACTTCCGCAAAGGCAAATCCGCAAACATTTACACTTCCGCACATCCGCAAGCGAATTCGAACTTCCGCAATTTGCGGAAGTGTTTGCGGAAGTGCCCACCTCTGGTAATAGTAATAATAGTAAATTTATTGCCATAATTGTTACATCTATAAATTATATAAACAAACTTATATATACCATGTCTATTAACGGCATGGTCTGTCGAGCCAAGACTCTCTGACAGACGGAAATTTCTAATCTAAATTTGCAGTACACAGGCAACATTATTTTCTAAGAAATTATTTTGAATAGATTATGCAATCAAACTTTACAACTACAGTAAATAAGATTCCAATTATGTAAAAACAAGCACCAAATCTCCAACCACAGCATTCTTACAAGCGTTAACACTATAGAACATCCACACTGACTTGCGTATGACACCATCTTACATCGTTCGCCTACCATCCTGTATTCTGACAAGTAAACAAATAATCTTATTTTCTTTTTAAATTGAAATAAATTACATGTAAATATTAATGTTTTTACATCAGTAGGAAGGGAATTCCACAGCTGAGGACCGTCACATACCACATTTCTTGTTGTAGGGGGTTGTTCGAAATTGTGGACTCACTAGATTTATATTATTACCCCTCATGTATGAGAACTTTAAAATAAATTTGAAAAGTTTTTTACCTGAAAATTAGATATTCCTGTTTTTAAAAATAAGCAACAATACAAATATTTTT
This sequence comes from Chionoecetes opilio, assembly GCA_016584305.1. Lineage (NCBI taxonomy): Eukaryota > Metazoa > Arthropoda > Malacostraca > Decapoda > Majidae > Chionoecetes > Chionoecetes opilio. The sequence goes on from JACEEZ010023127.1 coordinate 4,215, forward strand.
TTTATAAATTTGAAATTTCTATAATAATAAGCGAAAGTGTGTCTGTCTTGTCTGTGTGTGTGTGTGTGGGTGTGTGTGTGTTGGGGTTTGTGGGGTTTGTGTGTGGTGTGTTTGTGTGTGGTTTTTAGGTTCCGCCCCCCGTGGCGCAACCCACCTCATATGGCACATTTTTGGAACCAGGTCGACCAGGGGAAGGTTTTAAGCCCACCTATGAGATGATCCGACCCACTTTTTTGTTTCTTTTTTTTAGCAGCCTATTAGCGAGAATTGTGGAAAAAAAAGTGGGTTTGGGCGAGAATTGAGGAAATTTTGAGTGGGTGATGGGTAATGGGTGAGTAAAATGGGTGGGATGATGGTAATGGGTGGGGGGTGATGGGTGAGTGAATGGGTGGGGGGTGATGGGTGAGGGAATAGGTGGGGGGTGATGGGTAATGGGTGAGTGAATGGGTGTGTGGTGATGGGTAATGGGTGAGTGAATGGGTGGGGGGTGTATGGGTAAGGGGGTGAGTGAATGGGGGGGGGGTGATGGGTAATGGGTGGGGGGAATCCCATACATTTCAAACATCCATGATTTCAGGAAAGTTTAGAAGGGGCTATCGGGAGAGTCCGTGTTTGGTGGACGAAAGGCCCACCAAACACAGGTGGTGGGCCGAAGGCCCACCAATAGCCCTCCCGCAGGAGCTAGCCAAAAGTCCGCCCGAGGGCGGGTTTGCGGCTAGTAATATATATAACTGAGAATAATTACGGCTGGTAGAAATCAAATTTATCCAGAATTTTATCTGTAATAGATCTGATAAACTTATTTTGGGCTACTACTATTTTTTCAAAAATGATGGCCATTTTGCAACCCCATATGGAGACACAGTAGATCAGGTGAGGGTAACATAAAGTGTAATATATACTTAACATACTCTCTGTTGTTAGTTGATGGCGGACTCTATATAGGATGCCACAAATTTTTTATAGCTTTGTTACATACCTCATTAATATGATGGCTCCAATTTAAATTTTCATCGATATTACACCTAAAAACTTTGTATGAGAGACACGTTGTATTGGTTCAAACCCTTTTAATAATATTGGGGGCATGACATTTTTTATTGAACGATTTTGAAACAGTATAGAATTGGTTTTTGTAACATTGAGATTTAATTTGTTGGCCTGTATCCGCCAAAAGCTCGATCTAAAGTGTGAGTGTGTGTGTGTGTGTGTGTGTGTGTGTGGTGTTGCGTGTGCGTGTGTGTTGTGTGGTGTGATGGTGGTGTGTGTGTATGTATGTAGTTTTGGAGGTATTCCTGGATGTATTTAAGCCAATAAACTTGTGGAAATGGTCGAAATGTGAGAATTCATCATTATTGGTCTTATTTTATGATATTTTTTTTTTCTCTCCTTCCTCTCTCTCTCTCTCTCCCTCTCTTTCTTCTCTCCCCTCCTCTCCCCTCCCTCTCGTCTTCTCTCTCTCTCTCTCTTATCTTTTCCCTTTTATTATATTATCATATATATTTAATTTTTTTTTTCATATAAAATAAAATATCTTATATCTTGCTCTCTCTCCTCCTCCTCTTCCCACAAACTTCACTTCCCGGAACATGAATAAAACAATGACATAAGAAATTCGTAGTTTGCTTTCAACCAACGAGCAGCATTAAAAATTTCCCTCCGGAGTTACTTAAATAAGCGACGTGCAGGGAAGAGAGGGTAGGAGGGATGGGGGAGGAAGGGAAGAGAATATACAAGAAAATACGAAGGAAAACCAAACAGCAACAACCATAGGTCCTTAACAAGACTGTTTGCTTTAACACACTACACAAACTAGAAATAAGGAGAAAGGATAGGAAGTAAAGCTCCTCCCCACCCCCCATCCTCAGCCCAACCTGGACGAAAAGAAGGTGATACCATGCAATATGAAAAACTGCATTGGGTTTGTGAGAAAGTTGAAAGGTTTAATCTATGGCTAACTACTACTAGTTTTGTGGGTAGGTTTGTTGCTTGATAGATAGGTCTGTTATGTTTTTGTTTTGTATGGTTTTGAACCCATGTGGGGGTTCAAGGGGTTTGGGGCGGCAGCCTTGCCTGGCGCTTTCCTTGGAGCGCAGTCATCAGCCCCCAGCTCCCGTTTCAATCCACTGCGATTGTGTACTTTCCATGTAGGACGCCGTACACTTCAATGCCTTTTTGCAGCAGTGACCCCTGTACCTTAAATCCGATTTGGGGGTCCCTAACTGTCAGGACCCAACTGAACCACAGCCCGTCACAGGTCGAGAGTTAGTAAATGGTACCGTTTAACCGGGGCTATTCTGTGGGTGTTTAGAAATTTAAAGTAGTGTTGGGTAGCTCAGTTTTGGAAGTTCGGGGTGGTCGGCAGCCTTGCCTGGCGCTTTCTGGGAGCAGCAGTCAATCAGGCCCAGCTTTCCCTTTCAATCCATGCGGTTTGGGCACTTTCAAGTAGACCGCCGAAAGGAGGATGGGAGGGGAAAGGAAAGGGGAATGGGAGGTAGGGATAGGAAGGGGGGAAAGGAGAGAGGGAAGGTATGGGAGCAAAGGGAATGTAAAAAAAGGAAAAGGGTTAGAGGGAAGAGAAGCTTATGTTGGTGGTATTGAAGGAAGGGTAAATTTATTTTAAGGACGAGAGGAGAAATTAAAGGGCATAGGAAAAAGGTAACCGGAGTACCCTAGGACAGAGAAAATAAAGGACAAACGAATATGGGAAAAAAGTTTACATTATAACATTAACCTTCGAATAAAAATATCAATCTCTTTGCGTAAGTTAATATATTTCTCCAGATCTTTACGCTAAATAAAGTCCATATTATTACCCCACAACCCCAGATACATCTCATAAGGACAAAAAAAACTAGACTTTATTCACCATATACTCACACACAACATTTCTGAGCCCAAAAGATAAGAAAGAAAAACTTGATGAATATAGATCGCCTTTCTCTGAGACTGGAAAGTGTTAATTGCGTGTGAGATGTAATTACAGGAATGTGAGATTCGTTGCCGTGGTCAGCAGTTCCAGGATCATAATGCAATTTACCAACACGTGTATTACATCTACTTCTTTTTCATTTCATGCCGTGACCTCCTTGTTACCGTTGCTTGGTCTGTCTCAAAAAGTGGGAGGAGGAGAAGGAGGAGGTAGAAGGGAAGGATAGGAGGATGATAACAGAATAACTCTCTCTCTCTCTCTCTCTCTCTCTCTCTCTCTCTCTCTCTTCTCTCTCTCTCTCTCTCTCTCTCTCTCTCTCTCTCTCTCTCTCTCTCTCTCTCTCTCTCTCTCTCTCTCTCTCTCTCTCTCTCTCTCTCTCTCTCTCTCTCTCTCTCTCTCTCTCTCTCTCTCTCTCTCTCTCTCTCTCTCTCTCTCTTATTTGTTTTCCTTCGATAATAAACTTAAGGTAATCGTCCAGACCATTTCATCATTCCTGATTTAATGCAGTCAAAATATAGCCATGATCGAGTATATCAACAATATGTCGTCACTTTTTGCATCCAGTCACCCGTTTTTAAATGATCCGCGTTCAAAATCTGAAAATTCCCCGAGCTCTCAAAACACAACTGATGATCAGCAGACGACAGACCATGGCTCGGTGACGTCACAGGAATAAGCCTTCCCAGCCCTGCCTGATACAAATACACGAAGACTCAGAAAAAAATATAGTACATGAAGAATTTTGGGTGTTTCTGATATTTTTTTTTTGCAATATGGCATATACTTGCATCCTTCATGGGTACAGCAAGAAAGCTGTACCTTTCCAGAGAGCTTAGCACCCATTTCCGACCTATTTGGCCAGGTTATGTGTGTGCAGCGCCGGTGAGAGGCGGGTGAGAGTCGCGGGGTGTGAAGCATATTGTCTAACCGCACGCCTCTCACCCGGCACTACCCGTCGCTGCACACATATAACCTGGCCAAATAGTCGGAAATGGGTGCTAAGCTCTCTGGAAAGGCACAGCTTTCTTGATGTACCCATGAAGGATGGAAGTATATGCCATATCGCAAAAAATATATATATCAGAAACACCCAAAATTCTTCATGTACTATATTTTTTTCTGAGTCTCCGTGTATTTATATCAGGCAGGGCTGGAAGGCTTATTCCTGTGACGTCACCAGCATGTTTCCCGCCACGGCTGGAATGGGGCTGTTGTTTTTCCCGCGCTTTTTACAAAAGTCATGTTTTTAGGGAAATAAGGCGTGGAAATGAATAATTTTTTGCAGATTAGGTATTTTGAATGAACATTTAACATAATTATGCAAAGAAAAATTGGGTCTGGACGATTACTTTCACGTTTAACGCAGATGGCAACGTGTTATTTTTTCTTTTTGTCTAATTTTTTCACCCATCGAGGTGAGAGCGTAAAATATGGGTCGTTTAGTCACGTGGACGGCCAATGACAGGCCGTCTTGCGTGCGCTTTAAACGCTTCTCATCGGCCGCGAAATTGGCGAACTGCTCTTGAGCTAAAAAAAAGAAAAAAAGAAAAAAAGTAAACGAAAAAATAAGAAATGATGCCGTGCGCGTACAACCTCTTAAGCCCCGTCCACATACCACTCACCACCGTCGGCGCTTGCCGTCGGCGCTTGCCGTCGGGGCGCTCGCGTTGCCGGTTGTGTCCAACGCCGGGTTTACGAACGGTTTTGTTCGGCGGTCAGCGTGCTTCCTGATTTCAAAGTGAGAGTCATGTTTTCTGCATATCGTGTACTTTCAATAAAGATTAAGAAATAACCACAGGAGTTTAGAAAAACTGACCCAACTATCATCTTCATGACACATTTCTGCATATCATAAGCAAGAAAATATACGAAAACCTTTTTGTGTATTCAAAAAAAATATAGCAAAAAAAAATAGTGTATAAAAATTTTTCTCACTTTTTTGTCTTCAACTCGCTCAATTTCCCGACCATTTCTCCCATTTAATTTTTGATCACATACTCGTAATCAGCTGGGCTTTCTTGGTTCTGATGGTATACGGTACATAGAATACAAAAATATCTAGATGGTGAAAACTCCGATAAAATTGAAGCATGTGTTCGGCGCTGACCCGTGAGTGACGGGCATGGGCCCGCCCATATTAATCCTGCTGAATGTTGGCGGGTAGCGCCCACGGTTACATTTTGTCGTCGGCATCGGTCCACACTGCCCCTTTTGAGTGACGAACACTGTTCGACGGGAAGCGCCGACGGTGGTGAGTGGTAGTGTGGACGGGGCTTTACGCGCTGCCGAAATGATCGAACATTTATTTCCTTCATGATGGAACCGAATTACACTTTTTTCTTCTTTTCCCCTTTTTTGGGGGGTCGAATTTTCAAAGGGCACGTAAAGTAGTTATTCTCGCAATAAAATGATATTCGATGACTGACTTTCTCGAACACACACACACACACACACACATACACACACATACACATACACACACACACACCCAAAACAAACACATACACACCCCCACCACACACCACACCCCCACACGCACCACACCCACACCACCACCACACACACACACACACACCACACACCACCACACACACACACACACACACACACACACACACACACACACACAGAACGTTTATATCAAAATTCTTAATAACTGGTGAGCGAAATGAAGTACAGCTTAACAACGCAATCTTGTGGTGGCTATACTCAGTCCGGAAAATAGTGGAGCTGGCGGGAAAAAACCCCCAGCAATGGTAAATAAATCCCAATACAGGGAAAATAGTAGTGGCAAAATATTAAGAGCGTAAATAAGCCAAGGAAAGAGGCAAAGAGAAAACACCATTGAACTTTCATGATCATAATGACGTAAGATGTTTTTGTCCCTTTTCCCAAATTAAGTTCGAGAAAATCGGGAAGGGTGTGAAGGTGTAGAGGGGCATAAAAGGGAAAATACACGGGAGTAAAATGATTTTTGTTGTGTAGTGCCTCTTCGTTTAGACAATTAGGTATTGATGTCATGATGGAAAACACGCACAAGGAACAGTGTGGGTGGCTGGATAAAGATGGGAGGGAGGGGAGCAGGCGAGGAACTGACAGGAGATGAACAGAAATGAAAGATGATGAAAAGATGAAATGATGAAAAGATGAAAAGCGGGCAAATGGGGAAAGAGAAGAATCGTAAGTTGACGAAATACAAGACACGAATATTGAGAAAATTAATGAAATGGCGATAGATTATATTGATAGAGATGAATTAAAGTCGTGAGTGGAAGAGGTAGAGGTAATAAACGTGAATAAGATGAGAAATAGAAATAGAAAATACAAAAAGAAGTAGAGATGAACTAAATGCAAGGGTATAACAGGAGTGAGGACTGTGAGGACAATGACACATCAAGTCGCTCTGTCATCTACCTCTCTACCTGTCCTCATTACCTGTGACAATGGCTAATTAACGTAACTATAGACTGTATCTGCTGTTAATGACCCTGTGTACCTCCATAAACCACACACACACACACCACCACACACACACACACACACACACACACACACAAACAACACACACACACACACACACACAAACACACAACACCACACAACCACACACACACACTTCTTCTTCTTCTTCTTGTGAATTGTATCATTCTGAGAAAACAGTTTATAATCACGACTCATTTTGTTCCTTTCCATTTAGTCAAAAGAGGGAAAGGAAAGGGAGAGAAGTGAGGTGTCCTACAACATTCTACTAAATACTGCAAAGGAATGCTTCAAGGCGGGTGCATGGGTTAATATTACCTCCATGTATGCAAAGAGAAGGTAATATTAACCCATGCACCCGCCTTGAAGCATTCCTTTACAGTATTTAGTAGAATTTTTGTAGGACACCTGTGATCGAATGCTTCTATTTTGCCAACAATCCTCATTATAACGCCGTGAATAATGTAAAACTCGTATATTTCCATTTGCATAAGCCTATGTTGACCATGACAACACTTAATTGTAGCTGGTTTGATAGGAAATAATGGAAAACAAGTCGAGCCCAACACCCCGAGACCCTACATTCTAGCTCCGCGTGTAGTTCCCAGACGGCCACCAGATGACAGATCGAGCTCATTAAGGTAGTCTATAGGAATCCCTTGGGTCACATTTTGTCCGCGTAAAAGGAAGCACCGCGTCGGATGGCTGGGTTCGCAGGAAAACTCGAGACGTCGACAGGTGAGCATTAAATGGTTGCATCTTCCTCCCCTTAATTACCTTGTCGCCTAATGAAGCAGCAGTAGAGGCGGGGAATTTACAGGTAGTAATATAGAGAGAGAGAGAATAGAGAGAGATAGAGATAGAGAGAGAGAGAGAGAGAGAGAGAGAGATAGAGAGAGAGAGAGAGAGAGACTTTGCCTATTATAAAGATAACTAAATCGAGTGAAAAGGAAGAATATTGATATCTGTGTTTTTGCGTTCCATGTTTATTCGTGTATTTTATCTTTTGTATCTATAGATATCAGGGAAAGAAAAGAACGAAAAGGGAATGGGGAGAGAGAGAGAGAGAGAGAGAGAGATAGAGAGGAGAGAGAGAGAGGAGAGAGAGAGAGAGAGAGAGAGAGAGAGATAATATGAAAAACGAGGTAAGTGAAGGAAATGAGTCAAGTATGTAGTATGAAAACTGGTGATGTATTTTGACATGATGTGAAAAATGCGAACAAATGTGACAAATAAGAAAGAGAGTGAGAGGGGAAGGAACAGAGGATGAGGAAGATAGAAAACTGTCACTAAATGGCGGAGAGATCAGATGTCTGGACAAGAAGGGAAAGTGAAGAAGGTAAGGANGAATTTAGAGAAGAGAGAGAGAGAGAGGGGAGAGAGAGAGGAGAGAGAGAGAGGAGGAGAGAGAGAGAGAGAGAGGAGATGAGAGAGAGAGAGAGAGAGAGAGAGAGAGAGAGGAGAGAGAGAGAGAGAGAGAGAGAGGAGAGAGAGAGAGGAGAGAGAGAGAGAGAGAGGAGAGAGAAGAGAGAGAGAGAGAGAGAGAGAGAGAGATAGGAGAGATAATATGAAAAATAGGTAAGTGACAGGAAAGGAGTCAAGTATGTAGTATGAAAACTGGTGATGTATTTTGACATGAATGTGAAAAATGCGAACAAATGTGCAAAATAAGAAAGAAAGTGAGAGGGGAAGGGAACAGAGGATGAGGAAGATAGAAAACTGTCACTAAATGGCGGAGAGATCAGAATGTCTGGACAAGAACGGAAATGTAAGAGAGAGCGTCAAGGAAGAAAATGAAATAAGAATGAATAAAAGACCATAGATATGGAGGTAAGAGAGAGAGAAATATAATATATAAACATTGATAATGATAACAACTACGGAAGATTAAATTGTTAGAAGAAAGAAGGCAAATAAGAGAAAATACGCAATAGAAAATATAAAGGAAAACTTAGAAAGGAAGGAAATATATTCAGAAACGTAATGACTATGATGATAATGATAACAGGAATAATGATAATAATGATACTAATAATGATAATGAAAATAATGATGATAATAATAGTGATAACATTGAAAATAATAATAATCCCGCCTCATCACTCTATCTCAAACTAGTCATAAAGTAAACAAAGAGAAGCGAAGAGAATTAGAAGGCTAAGATAAGACACTTTGATCCTATCTAAACACCTTGCAAGTACCAACTACAAGGTTATTGACTATACAAAGCGTCACCACGCCAGGACGAACTTGGTAGACTCGAACCGCTGACCGAATGCAGGAACTCTACACGCAAGCTCACGACTCTACCAACCATGTCACCCTGACGGGTTGAATTAGAAGGAAGAGAAGGAGGAAGGGGGGGTGGAGAGGAAGAAGAGGAAAAGGGAGGCAGGTGAGATGGAGGAAAGAAGGAAGCTAGGAAGGCGAGGAGGAAAGTCAGGAAATAGGAAAGAGATATCTGCCTCCGGTGAAAGAGAGAGAGAGGAAAATGAGACTCCATTTTTTTCGATGAAGATTATTCGAAGAGGAAATTATCTCTCAGAAGGAAAGAGGAGAAAGCGACGACAAAAAGGAGGTGGAGAAGAGATAGTGATGAGGCTTAGAATGATAGTGTTAAATTAGATAAGGTTAGGTTTGAGGTTGGGCTTGATATAGTAACAATTGATATCAAGAACAAATGAGTTATCAATACTATAGCAATGCGAAATAGAGCAATGTTTGCGGGGCGGACCGGGAGGGGCGGGTTGGGCACCTCCTACACATGTAAACTAAAATTTATTTCCGACAAAAGCGAATGCCAGGTTAATTTACTACACGACTATAGTGTTATTGATGGTAGAGATACGTACGGGCCATACCTATATCCGCCGCGGCTAGAGATACGGGTTCATCATACTTATAGCCACCGCAGCTAGAGATACGGGTTCATCCCTCCTGAGTCTGGCCGTTTGGCTGGTGACCGCCCCGTCCCGGCCGGGATGCATGCTGGACCGGGCCATGGCGGTGGCGGCGACGCCGGGGATGGGTTTCCTGGTCTTTAGGGGATGGTCCTTCCTTTCTCTTGCCCACCGCTTCTCCTAGCTGAGTGTGCAATGGGGCTCCCGTTCGGCCACAGTCTCGTCTTGGGGGTGACGGCAGCCAAGCTTCTTCCACGCCTCTGCCGAGCCTCAGTGTCCCTACCTTCGTCGTGGTGCCGCTGGGGGTTCCATCTGGGCTTGCTCACCTTCGTTGCAGTGGTCTCTCCCCGGGGCTGGCTCCGGCGCAAGGCCGTCTGGATGGTGACCGCTCCTGTCCCGGAGAGTCCCCGAGCCATGATCGAACATGGGCCTTCTCGCTCGTTGGCACGTGGCTGGTTGGGGGCGTTTTCACCGCGTAGCTCGGTGGTAGCTTTCGCTCCCCATGTTCTTTGTGTTGCCGGATGCCTCGGTTGTCGGGCGTGACTCCCGATCCTCCGTCGGCCGGTGGAATTTCGGCGAGTGATCAGTGGTGGAGTGGCGTCTCTACATCATATCAGGGTGCTGCTGGTCCCTCTCCTCCTCCTCCTCCGGTCGTTTTCGGTCCCCCATGGGACGGTTCTCTACTTCGGGATGGTCACCATGGTCGCCTTCCTCTGTTTTGCTGCCTAGGTCTAGGAGACCTCCGGATCCGTCTTTCTTTTACCCCTTTTCGGTGCGGATATTGGTCCTGGTGGCCATGTCCCCCTCCGCCTGTCTGCCGGGTTCCTGCCGGGTGTGGGGTTCGAGTGGACCGCCGCCCTTTCTCGCCTCCGGGGTGCGTTGGTGGTGCGCTTCGTCCGGTGCGCTTTGCAGCTCTCTGTCGGCAGTGGGTCTTTCCGGAGATGGCCCTCTTCGCGCGTCCAGGCGCTATGCCCAGCTGCTGTCCTTTTTGACGAGGGTGGACCGGGTCCCTGCGGGGGCGGCCGGACGCCCTCTTGGGTTACTGGAACAGGTGGCGCCTTGTTTACCTGTTTTCCTTTTCCCTGCCCCTGCGTCCTCCTGAAGGTGTGCTACGTACGCTAGGTTCTTGGGATGGGTATGATGGGCTGGCGGGCGAGGCCACTGGCCAGTGTTGGCGGAGGTTGGCACGGCTTTGCCAGCCGTGTGATTCTTTCTCTTTCAGATCTGAGTGTAGCCTGGCTTATTAACCAGATGTTGGATTAGGTTGCCGGATTACCCAGGGATTACCCTGGATGGCGATCTTTCCTAACTTATTAGCTTGTGCACTAGCTCTGTCGTGGACCCAAAAATAGGCTTTTCTTACTTCAAAGCCGTCATTTTAGAGAAGCCGTATTTCTGTTCGGCGCCACATTATCTTTCAGAGCGAGCGTGGATCTGTCAGAAACGCCCAAGCGACGCACGGGGGAGGGATCGGCGTGGGCATTCCCTGTGGAAAATACTGATCCTTGCCGGAACCATTAGCACACCAACACAGCGAAATCCATTATAGATATTCATCGCATCTTATGACCTTCCACTCAACAGAAAGAGAAAACACGAGAAAAAACAGCCGATTGTATTTAGACCTTTCATGCAAATGGGGAGAAAATCTGAAGTAGATCCAATGATGAGCACAAAACATGTTCCATTGTGAGGCGACGGTTCTTTAGGCTGTGCGGTAATGATAACTTGCCGTCACCAGGAACACCAGGCGACTCATTGACTTATACCAAGGGGCGATAAGCAAGTCACCGACATGATACTTCATGAAACACTAAACAGTCATTACATATTCTAGACTTTAACATAAATTAGTCTAATTTGTGTACATGCGGCCAAAATCGTAATACATTGAACATATTATTTCAGCGTTAAAAGATAGACATCGCAAATAAACCAGTAATTAACAGATACAAGGGAGCCACAAGGGCCCACAGCTCATTCCACATCCCTTTGTGCCTCGCTATCAACAAAATATATAAATAAGACGATTCCGGTCACTGGTAAGTACGTATACCTTATATACCTTATGTTAATCACTATATATGTATAATTTATGTAGTTTATCAATACTTGCTCAGATGTATAACTATCACACCACACCAAATGTCTTTCTTTGATCCTCATTACGGCGATGAGCGACACACACAAGACGAGGCCCTGGCGTCCATCTCCACCACTACCACCCCGGGCAGCAGCGTGCCTCCATGGGGGGACGGCGCGGCGGCCCCTCCCTGAGCTACGAGCATAACCTGAACCCGCTAGTCCGCGCGAGGCGTCCAGCCGGCCCTGGGGAGACAGAGACAGGTGAGAGGGGCGGCCTGTCTTAGCGTCGCCATGCACACACCTAACAGTAACACCAAACGTATGCATAATACCCTGCTCATTCAGCATGCGAGGAGTTCAGTCCATGCATTACGGATATCTGACTGGTCTAGGATCCTACACCAGTCATCCCCCCCCCCAACACACACACAACACAGACACACACACACACACACACACACACACAAACACACACACACACACACACACACATGCACGCGCGCGCGCGCGTGCGTGCCACGCGTACATATATGCCAGGATGGTCCAGTGGATAGAGCTTTGGCGCGCCATTCTGTAGTTAGCCGGTTCGAATTCTCGCTCGCTCCCGGGGATTTTTCACTGACAAATTCGGGCAGTTACTGTCCCCCTTGAACAAGAGCAGGCGTGGATGAGCCAATAAAAGGCTGTGTTGAACTGTCTCATTTTACCTTTCTTTAACTCCTTTAATTGCACGAATGTAAACTGGCCATGAGTAAGACACAAAACAACAGGTTGACAAGAGAGGCATAACATTTTCTTCAGCAGATGGATATTTTCGCAAGCGCCCCTGATGTGCGGCGTCACGATGCTCCAAGGGTTGAGACATGAAGGAATTATACGTCAACTGCAAATTCAAGGTTTTCAAAAAGTAGCTGCATATAAAACCGGCGAGGCGCAGTCCCCGGCGAGTACCAACCGGCGCGGCTCAGACCGAGGCCTACGAGAGACAAGGCCTGGTCAGTGTGGGGAGGGGGGGGGGGGGCTGAGAGAGTGATGACGAGACAACAGTAGGGCTTTTTTTAGGTCCCCTTAGAGCTAGTGCACTAAGCTAATAAGTTAGGAAAGATCGCCACCCAGGGTAAACCCTGGGTATACTGGCAACCTAATCCCACATCTGGTTAATAAACCAGGTTACACTCAGATCTGAAAGAAAAAGAATCACACGTCTGGCAACGCCGTGCCAACCCCGCCGAGGCCAGTGGCCTCGCCAGCCAGGCTCCAGCTCGTCATTCTTCTTTTTGCCTTCATCGACTCAACACCTGCCTGACGTCTCCTGCTACCACGTGTTGTTGTCTATTCTGGCTTGTGATATGGTGAGCACCTGCTGGTTTTTCGTGTTTACGTTGGGTATGTGTGAGGTTTTGATGTTTTTACCCATTCGCTGTTGCCTCGTAATCCTTTCTGTGAGTTCACGGGGCTGGGTGTCATTCCTTCCTCATTCCCTAGTTTGGGACCGGCAGTGTGCCCCTTTTTCAGCTTGTGTCTGTGACTGAGGTGTTACGCCTACGCCCCGTTTGAATGGGGCGCGGCTTTCGCTTTTTCCCCCTGGGCCTTGCTTCACCCCACCCCCGCTCGTCCCCTTCCCTGGGGTCGGGCCGGGGTGTTGGGAGTTTCCTGGCCTGCCACGTGGAACCAGCGGGAGGTGGATGGATACGTCGCTCCAGTTGGTGCCCAGTACGTCGCACAGCCACACCCCACCCCCGCTCGGACCCTCCCAAGGGTCGGGACGGGGTGTTGGGAGTTTCCTGGCCTGCCACGTGGAACCAGCGGGAGGCGGATGGATACGTCGCTCAAGCTGGTGCCCAGTGCGTTGCAGACGTCGCACAGCCACACCCCACCCCCGCCCGGACCCTCCCAAGGGCCGGGACGGGGTGTTGGGAGTTTCCTGGCCTGCCACGTGGAACCAGCGGGAGGCGGATGGATACGTCGCTCAAGCTGGTGCCCAGTGCGTCGCAGACGTCGCACAGCCACACCCCACTCCCGCCCGGACCCTCCCAAGGGCCGGGACGGGGTGCTGGGAGTTTTCCTGGCCTGCCTTGTGGAACCAGCGGGCGGCGAATGGTTTCGTCGCTCTTGCTGGTGCCCAGTGCGTCGCAGACGTCGCACAGCCACCCCCCACCCTCGCCCGGACCCTCCCAAGGGCCGGGACGGGGCGTCGGGCACTTCCTGGTTTGCCATGTGAACCCAGAGGGCGGCGGATGGATTCGTCGCTCGTGCTGGTGCCCGGAGCGTCGCAGGCGTCGCTCAGCCAACTCCCACCCCCGCCCGGACCCTCCCAAGGGTCGGGTCGAGGCGTCGGGCGCTTCCTGGCTTGCCATGTGGACCCAGCGGGCGGCGGATGTTTCGTCGCTTGTGCTCATGCCCGGGGCGTCGCAGGCGTCGCACCCACCCCGCACCCCCGCCCGGACCCTCCCAAGGGCCGGGACGGGGAGTTGGGCGGTTCCTGGCTGCCATGTGGAACCAGCGGGAGGTGGCTGGCTTCGTCGCTCGTGCTGGAGCCCGGGGCGTCGCCTCTTCCCCTCCCCCTCCCCCGTCCGTGCCCCTTCCAAGGGTCGGAACGGGGCGTTGGGTGATTCCTGGCTTGACTGACCCTCCCCCCCTTCCAGGTGGGGGTGTGTGTCTGCGTCCGAGGCGTCGCCTGGGACCTTGTTCCCTGTTTCCGGCCCTCTTTGCCGTCCTCATGGTCGGTCAGAGTGGGCGTGGTGATTCTTGGCTCCCGGGGCTCCGTTCCCTCACCCCCCTCCCCCGACCATCCACTTTCTGGGGTCGGGCAGTGGTGTTTGGCGATCCCCGGTGGGGGTTTGGGCTTTTCGGTTGCGACTCGCCCCTTTCCCTCTCACTGTTTCCCCTTCTTTTTCAGCGGATCAATTGGAGGCCCCAGGGGCTGCTCGGCGTCCTTAAGTCCCGAGGCCACCAAGCTCTGTTCCTGCACGCCCCGTGCCTTCTGTCGGCCTCTATCGTCCCAGCGAGTGGCACGTATGCTGTGGATGGCTGCAGTTTCTTCCCCCGGAGGAGGTGTGCCCTGCCACCGGCGAGGCCTTGCTGACCTGGCTTCCCTTTCTCCCCGGTGCCTCCTTTCTGAGTCGGGGTAGTCGAGGATGACTACCTGGGGCTCGACGGGAAGGGGATTCCGCCTACCCGTGCCCAAGAGACGACGGGGTCGGGGACCTTCCGCCCCCCGGTTCCTGTCCGCCGGCCCTTCCTCCACCCTTTCTTCTGAGGTGCCTTCAATGTTGCGTTTTCCCCTTCGTCCCTCTGGTATGTGCCCTGGGACAACCTCCTTTCTTCCTCCGTCCTGTTTACTGGGCACGATGCCGCCGTCGATTGCTTGTCAGATGTCGACGGGCGCTGTTCCCACGTTCGCTGGATAAACGGCTCGTGGGGCCCCGTTCCGGACTTGGAGGTCGTCGCTTCCGGGAGACGGGGGACAGGATCCTACCTCTACCGCCGGATTCCTTTCCTCTCGCCGGGGACGCTCCTGAGCAGCCTTTTGGTTTTTCGGCGGCCGCTTGGATCCCTCTGGCCTCCTTACTGGCTGACCTAGTTTGGTCAGGGACGGTTTACCGTGTTGGAGGAACCCAGGTGGCTTTCTCTCGGGGGCCAGTCCCGGTTGCCTGGAGGAAGGCCGGCCTGGACCCTGCGAAGGGGTGGGAGCGGGTCCCACCAGTTGCCGCGGGTCATTCTCCCCCTGGCCCCGGTCCCCGGTTCCTCCCGGCCTTCTGGTGGCTTCCCACGTGTGATGGTGATTCCTCCGGGTGTCCCGGCCTGTCTGCCAAGGACCTCCCCGTGGCGGCGCACCAGTGAAGGAGGAGCTCTTTCGCGGGACTTTCGGGAGCGGCAACACGCCTCCCTGTTGGCTCTTCTGCTGCCTTTCTTCAGTCAGCTGGCGGACTGGACTCCTCTCAACCGTGGATCACATCCCTCTCCCCGGCCTCACGGGTCGGAGTCTGTCGGGCTTTGCCCGTCCCCGTGAGCGTTTCGGCGCCTTTTCCTCCCAACGTTCCCCCCGGGCCATGCGGGGGCGTCGGGGGCCGCTTGGTCTCGGGTGAGGCTTTTCGGGGCTGGCGGGCTGACTCGACAGCAGATTCTCCGGTTATTTCCCTTCGATTTGGAGGTCTTGCGGGGGCCCTGCATGCCGCAGTGTCTCGCCTCGATCCCCTCACCGTCACTCTGGTGTCTACTCCGGCCCCCAGACCTCTCGGCCGGGGGGTTCCGGAAGGGGGTCCAGCAGTGTTTGTCGGGGCTATTTTTGTCGGGAAGGGCAGTCCAAGAACGCTCATTCCCGTGTGGATGGCCCCCAGGATCCTCTAAGTCCCGGTCGAGGTGGGCCTTCCGGGCTCAGGGGCTCTGGCTCCCGGGCTTTTCGCTCGGGGCCCGCTACCGTCCACAAGCTTTTCACCAAGGGTCGCTCTCGCTTCTGAGCCTCCCTTCCAGGGCCTCCTGTCCGGGTTTCGGGCAGCCTGGCCGCAGAGAGGTTGGGCGGCCAGGGTGGTCCGAAACGGTCTTTCTTGGCCCTGGATTGCCCTGCCGCCCCTTCGGCGACCTCCTCCTTGGACGCCGGTCTCCACAGTGCTCGCCGCCCACGTGTCGGAAATGCACTCCTCCGGGGTAGTGGAGAAGGCGCGGGGAAAGGTCTTTCTTTCCCGCATTGTCATCGTACTCAAGAAGGACTCTTCGAAAGGGCGGCTTATCCTGGACCTCAGCCGCCTAAACGGATTTGTGCGAAACCACAGGTACCGTATGCTGACCTTGGCCCAGGTCCGCCTTCGACTGCGGCAAGGGGACTGGATGGCGTCCCTCGATCTCAAGGACGCCTACTGGCATGTCCCCATTCATCCTCGGTTCCGGCGCTTCCTGGCCTTCCAGGTGAGATCGGACACGTGGCAGTTCACCAGACTACCCTTCGGCCTCTCCATCGCTCCGAGATTTTTTTACGCGGGGTCACCAAGGGGTGGCCCCAGCGGATGGTGTCTGCAGGGGTAAATTGCCTCATGTATTTGGACGATTGGCTGGTGTCCGCCCCATCCCAGGAGGAGGCGGTTCGCATGCTGGACCGAGCCTTGGCGGTGGCGGCGGAGATGTGTTTCCTAGTCAACAAGGGAAAGTCCGTCCTTACCCCCTCGCCCCGCATAACTTGGCTGGGCATGCAATGGGATTCCCGTTCGGCTGTGGTCCGCATCTCGGGGGTAAATGCGGCCAAGCTTTATCAACGCCTCTTCCGGGCAACGGTGTCCCGTTCTTTATCAAGGAGGCATTGGGAGTCCCTTCTCGGCTCGCTCAACTTCGCCGCAGAGGTCACTCCCCTAGGCCGCCTTCGTCTCCGTCGCCTTGTCGGGGTGGTGAACACAGCCGTTCACACACCCCGCGACTTGCTCCGGCCCGTCCCTCCCCTAGCCCTCCCACTCCTGGACAAGTGGTTGGTGGAGGGCGGTTTCTCCGCGTGGACCGGGTGGCTGCCTCCGCCCCCTACGGTCTTCGTGATGTCGGATGCGTCGGACGTCGGGTGGGGCTACCAATCCTCCGGGCGGCCGGCAGGGTTTCGGCGGGTGGTCCGGGGAGGAGCGCAGACTCCACATCAGCGTCAAGGAGCTGCTGGTTCTCTTCTCTTCCTCCGATCGAACCCGATCCCGAGGGGCCGGCTTTTCTTTCTTCGAGATGGACAACATGGTCGCGGTCCACTGTCCGCCCGCCAAGGGGCTCCAAATTCCGACCTTCTGTTGTCCCTTGCGGAGCGGATCTTCAGGCCTGGCGGCCCCGTTCCCCCTTCATCTGTCTGCCAGGTTCCTGCCGGGAGTGGAGAATGTATGGGCCGACGCCCTGTCTCGCTTCCGGGGCTCGTCGGTGGAGTGGCAGCTTCGCTCGGAGCGCTTTGCGGTCCCCTGTTTGGCAGTGGGCACTCCGGGTGGACCTCTTCGCGTTCCACCCCTCTCCCAACTGCAGGCCTTTTGACGAGGGGGACCGGACAGCTGCGGGAGGCCCGGACGCCCTCACCGGGAAAATGGAACAGGTGGCGCCATGTACCTGTTCCGCCTCCCTGCACCAGTGTCCCCTGAAGGATGAACAGGGGGCGTTCCTACAGGGGCATGGGACCCTGGTGGATCCTCTCTGGCCGGCGCAAACCCTGGTCTCCAACTGAAAAGGCCTTGTGTCCTCCCTGTTCCTTAGGGGCCCCTGCTTTGTTGGAGGAGCTCCCGGCCAGGTTCTTTTCCACCTTCATTCGCTACACGCCTGGGAGTTTCTCCGTACTTCTCTCCGTCGGACGGTCTGAGCCTGTAGTGGGTGAGAACCCTCTACCCCGGGACACAGGGCTAGTGTGACATCCGGGTTACCACAGTTATCTTCCCCAGGCTTCCCCAGGTACCCATTTATCAACCATCCCCAGGTTTCCCCGGGTACCCATTTATCAACCATCCCCGAAAGGAAATGTGTACAGCTGTTTGGGCTGGCCACCGACTTGCCCTGGCCTCGATTCCAACCAGGGCCCTTGGATTCGTAGCTAGGCATGCTAGCCATTACACCACGGAGGCGACATTTGTATTTGGTATTTCGATAATTATAATAGATAATCAACATTTAACATCACACATATTGAAAAGCGTGATTTTTTGTTTTGTTTAATAAATCACAAACTGCTGTAATAAAAAAACTTTAATTATTTGAAGATCAATCTAAATTTTTTTTTTTTTTTTTTTTTTGCCCTTAGCCAGACCATCGTGATGTAGTAAAAATAATTATATATTCATCATTGTATATTCTGCATCGTTTTTGTGTGTGTGTGTGGTGTGTGTGTGTGTGTGTGTGTGTTTCAGTAAACAAATACAACCACCACCACACAAGATAATCGAGCATGGAAGGCAATGGTGCGTGTGAAGGGAGGAGGTGGGGACTTGGTAGCGTGGCTTCCAGGGGTCCAATTTTTCAGATCCGTTCACGCGTCATCCTATATACCTCAAACCTATATGAGCGGAAAGAGGAGAGCTTCAGGGTCAAGAATATGCTGGTTGTCATGTTGTAGAGGTGTGCACTACCGAGTTATGGCGAGTTTTGTGAGGGTACCCTCAGGCGCGAAAAACGAGTTTTCGGAATCGATCATTTCTCGGTTTGGTCAATATATTGTTCTAACAATGCTAATGTATTGCTTCAAACTAGTTAGAATTACTTTTCCTTTGGTCATTATATAATACTTGTAACATTTTTTCAATATTCAAGTGTTTTTTTAATTATAAACATGATAGTGAACAGTTATTATGCAACATTTATTTAATCTCATAATATAAAAACTCAAAAATCAACTCAATAGTTTAAATACTGCCATCATTATTCTTTATTGGCTTATAATCATGGTAAATGCTAATTTATGTTTAGATATATACCTTGCTTTGGATAAAATAAATATAGATACCTTGTTACATCAAGGTCAACTAAATATATATACAATTACATCAGTTTACTGGTGCTTGCGTAAACTCAAACCCAGCTGAGGGTATTTAAGGCAATAAGATGTATGCTTAATGATCTTTAAATTGGACACAATTTTCGAAAAATTTACAATACAGAAAACAATTGACCAAATGCATATTCCCATCCCATCAAGTCTAGTGACAAACTCGTATACAAACATATCAAATAACTTTAGAATATGAGATATAATTCGAAAATACGTGTACCTATTCCTGACTCACACAAATTACAATCATGACAATATTCACGGTGAATATACTCTTCTTACCTCATCAAATTTAAAACTGAAATGTTCCTTCATATTAATTACTTTCAACTTAAAAATCACTGTATTCATTAACAAATAATTACATCCTCATTATCAGACTGTGACACCAGCACACATCACATAATATAACTCTAATCTAGTCTTCATCTTCTGAAATTTCGTCTTCTGATTTGTTTGTCGCCCTGGTGTTCAGGCACTGACTGCTGCAGCCACATGCTGGAATACATGAGAGGTTGTGTTTCTGGCATGTACTTCTAAGAGACGTGCATTTGGTCTTGCATCCACACACCAGCAGTTCTGCACAAGCGATAGGGACTGGTTCCAGCATCATCAGCCTCGGGTGCAAGTCGCCACTTTCATCGAGGTACCACCCACTGTCCTCTGGAGCTGGCAGTTCTGGGTCTGCTTGATTGGCTTTCAGCCATACAGTGGACTGGTAGTTGCTACGAAGTATATGCAAAACCAATGCATCATGGGTTGGAGGCAGCTTCTCTGGGTCAGCAATACGGTGGAACAGTTCTGCACGAAGATCATCGATGGATGTTGTTGATGTTGATGAGCTGTACATGTGAATGACAAACATTTCAATGTTTGTCATGTCAACATCAGCGTTGCGCCCGAGATTGGCGAGTAAGTCTGGATGTTGCAGGTAAGTCTTCCATGCTGTACGTTTCCCCACACCACTGAACTGGCTTGTAGTGTCAGTCCCTGTCAAAGCATGGAAAGCCACAATGTTGTCGACCACTTCTGAACTCAGGCTATCTCGTACACAACTGACTGGGATGTATCGCCCGTCTTTGGATGTGCCAGTTTTCAACCAGATTTCTTGAGCCGGATCATGACAGATCAGCAGAACTAGCACGTCGGTGTCCCTGGAGCACATTACAACCCTCTGGAACCTTTGCACATTGGCATCGGCCGCATGTAGGACAATCTTCGAGTCAGCTTCCTCGTGCGTTGAGTCGGCCAATACTAAAAGTCGGAACATTTTCGGAACATTTTCGGAACATTCTCGGAACTTTTATAAAGAACAATTGTAGGGGAGGGGACGAATGCAGAGGTGTATGAGAGTTAATTTGAGGTGTTGTATCAATGTTATGTGGTCAATGAAGAATTAAGTAACAATATTTTCGTATATTTCCAGGTCTGTTCATTTTCGGAACATTCTAGGAACATTTCGGAACATTCTTGGAACTTTTATAAAGAACAATTGTACATGCAGAGGTATATGAGAAGTAATTTGAGGTGTTGTATCAATGTTATCTGGGCCAATGAAGAATTAGATGACAATCTTTCGTAGATTTCCAGGTCTGTAACCAGAGCGCCATGATCTAGTGAACCAAAATGGTGGATGGCGGACACTGTATTCAGTATTATATTCACATGGGGCAGTGGAAAGTTCTCGGTAGGTGCAGGAACTGGACGACGTTTCCGATCTTGTTATGATATCCTTCATGACAGACGGACATACCCTTGCGTACTCGCCATCGTCCGATTTGCAGTTTCCGTGCGAGCTTGGCTGATACTCGGTTTCGTCCCCTAGATAATGGACAAGAACGAGGTGCGGGTTCTCTGGAAGCCACCATCCATGGCGCTGGAAGGTCGTCTCCTTGCTCAGTTTGTGGTACGCCTTTTTTACCACAGGTATCTTGGCAGGACACGATACTATGTCGTTATAGACGGCCCAACGGTACTGATCACATGTCCAGTTCTTCAGATATGTATCTCGGTTCCCTGACGATATCAGGAACATATCTCCACCTTCAGGCTTGACTGCAGGATTCATATAGATGACATTTTGTGTAGTGTCGCTCAATATTGCTACAGCTTCTTTGTATGTTAAACGTTTCTGCCGTTTCATGAATGACTTGGCAGGACCTTCGTGGCAGATATTTTCACAATCGACAGACATTTTGACAGACAGTGTATAACTGAGACTGAAATAAGACAGAGTAGAACTTGACCAGGATACTTATACTAGATCATGGCGCTCTGGTTACAGACCTGGAAATATACGAAAACATTGTCCTTTAATTCTTCATTGGCCCAGATAACATTGATACAACACCTCAAATTACTTCTCATATACCTCTGCATGTACAATTGTTCTTTATAAAAGTTTCAAGAATGTTCCGAAATGTTCCTAGAATGTTCCGAAAATGAACAGACCTGAAATATACGAAAACATTGCCATTTAATTCTTCATTGACCACATAACATTGATACAACACCTCAAATTAACTCTCATACACCTCTGCATTCGTCCCCTCCCCTACAATTGTTCTTTATAAAAGTTCCGAGAATGTTCCGAAATGTTCCGAAAATGTTCCGAGAATGTTCCGAAATGTCGACTTTTAGTATTGGCCGTGTCTTACGTCCCGTCCGGATGACGATACTGCAGGAAATTCATCCCTCCTGACACAACAACTTCCAGGTTACTTGCAAGCTCTCATGCTTTGGAAAGTAGCTCATCTCGTTTTTCTGTGACAAGATCCATGCTGTAGATGTGGCCACTTTGGAAACCATCATCTAGTATATCTACAAGCTTTTCTAGCGGAATGTCTCTGTCTGCGATCGCAGTTGTTTCATCATCTTGTACGTGCTGGCCATATCGTTCGGCCTGGTATTTGCATGAAGAATGGTAGTGGGCTTCATAAGCTTTCAGGTCATTCTCGCCGATCTTACATTTGAGTGAAGCATCATATTTGGCGTGGGTATAAATTGCCATTTCTACTTCATCAGACTGCACCTGGTGTATTTTTTCACGTTTGCGACATTGACAGTAAATACACTTGTTCCAGTCAACTTTTGGGACTGCTACTCTAGTCAGAGAACGTGAACTTGTGCATGCACCTGGCGAGTTCTTGTCAAGTGCTGATGGGTTAGTTTGTTGGTGTCGTTTTTGTGCCACTCGGATATTGTTGGAACTTGTGAACGAAGCGTAACAGGATTTATGCCACTTGGGCTGCTTGCTACTGCAATCTGCTGTCATGTATGGTAGTAGTCTTGTCAGCGTGTCGTTATTTTCAAATGAGAGTCTTTCATTGAAAGCTGATAACACCTCCGTTATCCCCTGACTGGATCCATCGGATAATGATTCAGGGAACTGACAGAACATGCAGAGAGAACAGTTAGTTTCAGTTTTCCTCCGTTTTGTTGGAAGAACTGTTAGTGGTTCAATTTCCAAGTTAGTAGGAGAAGCCATGTTGATAGTAAAGCAGTCGCAGAGAGGTTTCTAGCTACAGTGAAGAGGTATTCAGGTGGTTCAAGTCGATTCACTCACTGGGATATGTTACAGACCCATCACCAGCGATCACTGAAAAAGAAACACAAAATAATGTAGGCAATTGTGGTTATTGTTGTGGAGCAAATACAGGATATAGAATTGTAATAGTGCAAGATTAGTGATATACAATGTACATTTCTCATCAGAATGATATGACTGGTGTCATATTGTACAATATCCAATAGAAGCACATATAGCATTAGGCTACCGTAGATAACAGTGAAGTCGCCACCTGCAGTGAAGTCGCCAGGCGCCAAATATTACGAACTGTAGCATCACTACTGATTTTTATGTGCCACTGAAGATGTTACACAGTAGTTTATATCATGACTGTATAATCTACCCTGTTTCAGCGTTGTTTTATGCTTTGTATCTGCAAATATAACTGTTGCGCATTTTGCTTCTCACGTTTTTCTTCGCGCGATGACAGACAGTAAACAATAGCTTTTCGGGCGACAGGACACAAGACTTGCCAGATCTTTCAAACTTGAATAGAATTTATTTTCACGTTGGCAGAGGAATTTTTATATATCCAAGCATTTTCCGCAGCTAATATATATAGAGACTTGTTTTACTTTACCTCTAATTTCCCTGAATTCCCCAGAGTGGCGACTCAACTGTTGGGTTAAAATACTAGCTGGCGACTTTACTGTAGTAGGTATAGTGAAGTCGCCACTTGGTTTTATTTTTGTCATTTGTTCATTTATAGCCCTAATATGACACAGATGAAGACACAAAATGACACAGACTTTCCAGATAGCCCCTTCTAACTGTCCTGAAATCATGGATGAAGAAATGTAAGTATTAACGCCACCACACGTCTGTAAATAACAAAGAAACGTAGAACTGGCGACTTCACTGTTATCTACGGTAGTAACTAGGGTGGCTATAGATCTATGGGAAAGAAGCGTCGGTGACAAATATATTAAATAGATTTGCCTTTAGTTGTGGACGAGATACAAGAATATAAATTACATACAATGTCTGAACATGTATGAACATGAATAGTTTGGCTAGCAAGCATATCACAGCATGGCTCGTCTCACAGAAAACAATTGTATCATATTGACACTTGATGTGTGTATGTCAATGGATAACCACTCAGCATTGTTTGCATGGAAATGACATGTATGCAAGTGCATGTAGCTTGTTGTCTGGTTATATCACAATAGATTCATGCTTCCAAAGAACACACAAATGTTTTACCCAAAGTTTACCGAACATCCAGGACGTTTTGAGATTGTGCCAGATATAATATGAAAAACCTTCACATTTTTGTTGAAATTTTTTATTCATTGGTTATTTCTGAAATTGAAAAACTTAAAATTGTTACTTAGTGTACTAATATACAACAGAAAAGTAATTTATGGCTATTTGAAGCAATATTTTAGCATGGATGGAACAATATATTGACAAAACCGAGAAATGATCGATTCCAGAAAACTCGTTTTTCGCGCCTGAGGGTACCCTCACAAAAATCGCCATAACTCGGCAGTGCACACCTCTACACCATGACAACCGGCATATTCTTGACCCTGAAGCTCCCATCTTTCCGCTCATATAGGTTTGAGGTATATAGGATGACGCGTGAACTGGAACCCAAAATAAGCCACTTTTTTTTAATATCGGAGCTCACACTTATGGCGCCACAGGGGCAAGTGGAGTTTGTTGGTCCTCGATCCACGCTCGCATCTCCCGCGTCTGTTGCAGCCACAACGAGGGCTGTGACGTCACATTGAAGGGAATAGGAATGGCAGGAAGGGAATGGGAAAGGAAGGGAAGGGAAAGGGAGGGGGAAGGAAGGGGAAGGATCCAGGTTGAACACTAGTTGGTAGTGCCGTTGTGAGGGCTGAACAGGACCGTAGCGTTCCATCACAACATTGTCATCATCAGCGAGGCAGCGGTGGTGGTGGGCGTGTGTTGTGGTGGTGGTGTTGTGGTGCCCTGCCTGTTTGGTGCTGTGTTGTGCTTGGTGTCCTGCCTGCCTGGTGCTGTGTTATGCTTGGTGTTGTCACTGCGGCGCCATGGTGGAGCGTAGAGTGTCTGTGTCACCCAACAAGACCGTAGAGGTGAGTACACAAGCGTGGAGGAACCTTACAACTTAATAACTGGTGGGGGTCAGGGAAGGGGAGGCGTGGGATGACTTGCCGCGGTTACAGGGAGTTTCGTACACAAGTTGTTTCGTACCCAGGTTTTGTTAGTTGTTTCGTACACTGATTTTGAGTTTTTTCGTACATACCTGGTGTCGATTCGTAATTCTAGTAATCAAGTTCAACTCTGAGCTGAGTGTACGAAACGACTGTGGTTTCATATAGAATACGAAACAATTTTTTGGTGTACGAATCTACTGGTGTACGAAACAATTTGTGTACGAACTGACTGCACCCCGGCAGAATGACAGCTTAATGCCGCGGCGAGAGGTACGGTGCCCCGTTTGGTTAACTACCCCTAGCATGAAGGATAGGTAGGGCCCATGATGTAAGGGCAGCATAGAGCCGCCGTCACGCCCCTCCCCAGTGGGTGAATCATAGTAGATCAATACAGCATACGCTTGACCCCTTGTACCGCGGCTGGAGATACGGCAGCCGTATTCCCATTGTTATGGTCCGAGACTGCACATTTATTATGCAATTTTATACAATGTGATTATTAACCGGTTAATATTCTGCAGGAGTTGGCGGGCTCCTCAGGCCTTACAACTTACTTTTCTATTATTCTCGGCTCTGGAATGCAATTTTGAAGGGGGAAAATGGAGGTTTCGATAGTACCGTCGAAACTTCCAATGTGTCTA
The DNA here is from genome assembly GCA_016584305.1 of Chionoecetes opilio. NCBI lineage: Eukaryota > Metazoa > Arthropoda > Malacostraca > Decapoda > Majidae > Chionoecetes > Chionoecetes opilio. The sequence goes on from JACEEZ010023127.1 coordinate 29,457, forward strand.
TATGTCTATCATAGATCCTAAAGAGATTTTATACGGGGCAATTTTTTTGCTATGTCTTTGGAACCAAATATACCTCAATACTATTTCCACATTTAATGGCAAGAAAGTTTATATCATGATGGGTTTGAACTGCCGTGACTGTTATACAGTATATCCGGCCAGATCCGGATATGCCGGATATCCGAATCCGGCCACCAAGATTCGCCAAATCACTATCCAGTACAACCCTAATGTTAAGTTGGGGAGCTCCTGTATATTATATGCTATTAAATAAATACAGTACGTTGCTGAAATATGTTGTAAAAGTAAAAAGAAACATCTTCAGTCTTCAGAAGCAGTCTTTCTTTCATTAATTTAACTTGACCATAACCATCTTTTCCATTAAGTAATTCAAATGTTTTGGTCGTCCATCTCTCGGCCGCATTTTCCATTAATCCACTAAAGTGAATCACATGAACCATAAGAAAATGTTCTGTGCCTCTTTATTACTGGATGTCTCGGAGGGGTGTGATGCATAGGCCTGTATGCAGGCCTATACCTCACATACCTCATGCCTCATACCTATGCCTCACATTTTGCCTCGCATACTCGCGAGACAAAATCTTGGAAATTTTGGTCCATTTTGATTGTGATCTGTCCTCGTGCGCGCTTTGGAGTCTGTTTTCTGTGTTGCTTTGGTCCAGATCCAAAGTTGCTCCAGGAGGTCTCTTAAATAATCTTGGTTGGTACTTGAATACAACATGGCTTCCTCCACATCTTACAACTCTTACAAAAAAAAAATTCATCATACCAAAATCACTTTGGTATGAAAAACCTCACGATTAGCCGCCTCATGTTTACAGGTCAAGAGAGAGTGGCAGGCAAGCTCCCTGACTTACAGCTTGTAGGGGTTAATGAGACTTTTCTTATTGCTTAACCCCTTCACGCCCAGATCTTTCCTTTGCTATACAAAATTGTCTGTTGTCAAGCCATAAAATTAAGAAAAGTCACTTAATATACTAAATTAGTTAGTGTACAAGGATACTAAACAGGTCATAGCTATGAAACATTGCTTATATTAATTAAAATCGTCTCATGGTACCCAGATTACAATGGAAATTACGTTCTGGGCCTCAAGGGGTTAATGAGACTTTTCTTATTGCTTGATGTGTTTTCTCATCCGATGACTTCAGTATAGACATTTTTCGTTTTGGTTATACTACACTGTTTGTTTACAATTTTTTTACAATTTTGATCTGGTATAAATGGAAATGTACACAAATTTAGGTTTATTTAGCTTATTTTCAGGAAAGGTCTACAAAAGTTAATGATAGATATAGTCTATTTTATTTATTATGGTCAAAATGCACTAAGGAAGCCACGCCCCCTGCCTCCCCTTCTATTCTACGGGGCAGCTGATTGGTGCATTCCTCGTATAATCACTACCAATCACAATCTCTTCACTACTTAACAGCGCGTGACCACTGGACAGAGCAATCTTCACTACAAAAGGATTTTTGATTTTGTCACCCTTTGTAGTGAAGATTGCTCTGTCCAGTGGTCACGTGCTGTTAAGTAGTGAAGATATTGTTATTGGTAGCGATGATACGAGGAATGCACCAATCAGCTGCCACTTAGAAAAAGGGGGAAGGTAGGGGGCGTGGCTTCCTTAGTGCATTTTGACCATAATAAAAAAAATAGACTATAGTTCGTTGATGTATGTTTAAGCTGTCTTGTTTGTCTCCATGAGTGTTGATAATGCTTACACATAATTCCTGTCTCATAGTTTCACCCTAAGCTTGACAAATGTTATATTTTCACAGTATTCCTCAAAGGATGAACCGAAGAAAATGCAACGACTCAAAGCCCGGGTATGGTGAACTTCCATGATTCCATATTGACAGTGATAGAGATAGATAGTTAGCCATAATTCATACTTCAATCTTATCTTGTCAGTAGAAATATTGTATAATTTCTGCCAAATAGATTTGCAGCAGTATCCTTATTTACCTTTATTATATTTATAACTATAGTCTATTTTTTTTAACGAGGCAAAAAATCCTGACCCCTTGCTGCTTGCTGACTGATATTTGATGCCAGGAGAAGGAAATACTACGCTTCTTCTAAATTTCAGCTGTATTTTATCATAGTTAACCATATTATCTGGTAAACATAGGCATAATTTTAAGCATGAGACCTTAATTAAGATAGAATGGATTTTTTGCCTCGTTAAAAAAAATAGACTATAGTCCATACATAGATCCACTGGTGTGTTACTTTGAACTATAGTTTGTATGATGCTTGATTTTGTTGGTGACAAAATTTAAGTTGGAACCAATTTCAAAGCCATAAGTTATTGTCATTAGGCAGTTATGTTTGGTATTTAAATGCAGAGTATGTTATATGAGTATTTTTTATACAAGTAGTATGTCATTTATGGGAGAAAACCGTGCATTAACCGACTAGGCCAAAGTGTACGTAGCGCTTGGTATAGCGGTTCCGGTGATGTCTATGCATGACAGTGGAGTGTGCAAGGATTAGGTGTACGGAGAGGAGTGAGTGGCGAATTTCATCCTTTGAAGGAGCTTCCAATGAACTTAAAGTCTGAATGAACTATAGCCCATCTGTTAGTTCCTTAAGTTCCCCCTCCTTCTCCCTGGAAAATTTAACCTCCTTCCTCCAATAAATCCACACCCTGCATCTGATCTAACCATCCTGCTGTAACATTCCGTTCTTTTCCCTTCCCTCACCGTTTCACTATTTTTCTAAAACCCCTCCCCTTTTTATGCTTTGCCATAGTGCCATATGACCTCTGATGTCTGGCACATTCCCTTTTTTTTGGCATTAAATCAATCAATCAATCCAATGAACTGACATCAGCCTTAGTGCGTCTCCTTGTGATGCCACTGCTTTAGTTAGAAACAGAAAATAATCAAAGTTTATCTGTGTTATTGCATGATGTTTAGGCTCTATTTAGTGCTGTAAGAAAGCACTACTGTAGATTCATCACGAAACTTGCAAAGCAAACATGTGATCTTCATTGTTTTATTGTTTAAGACGTAGGCTTGTGTGTGCCAGCCCGGAAGTGTGTCATGGCTGGGGTCACAACAACAGGTCTGGTGGTGATACTGTGAAGGGAAGTGAGGCGGCAGGGTGACAGTAAAGTCTGGCTGCCCACAATTCATCGGCACTGAATTATTACTGTGGGAGGCAGAGGATTTCCTTATAGCAACAGGAAACGAAATAATAAGGAGGCAGGAAGAGGAGAGTCTTTCTTTGCCCTTTGTTTACATAGCCTTATTGTGGCGCGAGCTGACAACTCAATAGCGATCCACCTCCCAGGGCTGTAGTGCGGGGATTGCGCTAGACACACTCTATGCTGACGTCACCGTGCGGCTCCGTGTGCACCCGTGCGTGTTGCCTTACTGAACGCAGGCTTTGCCTGAAGACGCTATCAGTGACGCCTGAGTGCTCAGTGTACAGTAGTACTGCATTTCAAGACTTCAGTATCAGCCATGTTTTGGTGAGCAGTACAAGTACTACAATCTGTGCTGTTTTGGCATGCATGTTTTAGTGAATTCTTATTGTGCGGAGTTGCTAGAGATAACCGTCAGATAATTCAGACTTTCGGCTAATTCGACCCAGGTTTCCCCACAATTAGTTCAAATTAGAGTGGGATTACTGTAGTTGAATTGGTTATAAATATCTGCCAGAGAAAATGATCACTTAGATGGTATATCTTTCGCACTATAGTAAAGAAAAGGTGCTATGATAAGAAAAGTAAAGTTATTCCAAATACAAATGATAGTTTTGACAAGGCCGTCTAAATCACTAATGATACAGAGGTTGGGGAGTCTTTTCAAATGGTAAATGTATTGATTTCAACCAACTCCTGATCCACCATTAGGATATTATGAAGTTTACTCCTCCCTCTCCCTCCAACTACTCAGGTCATCTTAACCCCTTGAGGCCCAGAATGTAATTTCCATTGTACTTTGGCTACCATTAGACGATTTTTAGTGAATATAAGCAATTTTTTATAGCTATGACCTGTTTAGTATCCTTGTTCACTAACTAATTTGGTATATTCAGCTACTTTTCGTAATTTTATGGCTAACAACAGACGATTTTATATAGCAAAGGAAAGATCTGGGCGTGAAGAGATTAAACCATGAGCAGAGAGAATTGGTTTTATTGAGTATATTTATTGTTCATTAATTTTAAAGTCTTGTATTTCTTTCTTTCCAGATGATGAGAAGCCCAGGACAAATCCTGCGCAAGGTGCTGCTGTGTGTGTGTTTCTTCCAAGTGGTGGTGACTGTCTACCTCGCCTTCTGCATCTACAACTCTGCCTTCTCCTCCGTCAAGGCCGTGGGGAGACTGCCCAAGCTGGAGGACAAACCGCGCCCCGTCCCACACAAGGAAGGCCATCAGAAGGTGGTCTTAGGTGTGTTGAGTGTTCGTCAAGGATGTATGTGTGTGTGTGTTTGTAGGACATTTACATGTACCAAAGCATCTTTCGCCTCCGTGGTGTAGTGGCTAGTGCGCCTAGCTACGAATCCACTGCCCAGATTCGAATCCCGGCCAAGGCAGTCAGCGTGCAGCCCAACCAACTGTTCATCCTTCCTTTCGGGGTTGGTCCATAAATAGGTACCTTGGAAACCTGGGGAAGGTAACTGTGGTAACCCGGATGTCACACTAGCCCTGTGTCCCGGTATAGCAGGTTGTCACCCACCACAGGCTCGAGGGCTAATGCGACAGAGATGAGCATCGAGGCCACGGCAGCATAGCTTATGTCCCCATCTTTACCTTTAAAGCATCTTCCAATATGTATGTGAAAGGAGGAACACCTTCAAGATCAACAGTGTAGATGTTGTGAGTGTGCATTCATACTTAGTAACTTATTTAGCCATTACATTCTATTGTAGAAAATAATATCTTGCTACAAATTTAAAACCTGAAACCATGAAAGTCTGCATCAGGTAATGCAGGAAATGGTTGCTGTACCAATCAATAGCTGAGTGCTGATATTTTACTCACAATTGTTGTTTCTATATATTATGTTCCTACTTATTTTCCAGACTTTGACATAGGGAAGCATGAGGCTGACATAGTGCTGGCTGAGCAGGAGATGCGTCCCCACGAGGGTCAGGAGGCTGTGGTGCAGCTGGGAGCAGAGGGAGGGGAGGGGAAGCAGGTGAGATCATCTACTCTTCCAGTTAATTAACCCCTTGAGGCCCAGAGCGTAATTTCCATAGTAATTTGGGTAGCATTAGACGGTTTTTAGTGAGTATAAGCAATATTTTATAGCTATGACCTGCTTAGTATCCTTGTCCACTAACTAATTTGGTATATGCAGTCACTTTTCGTATTCCTATGGCTAACAACATACGATTTCATATAGCAAAGGAAAGATCTGGGCGTGAAGGGGTTAATGTCTATGTGGCAAGAGATAGGAACGATTTCAAGATCACTTTGTGGATTTTGACGACTGTTGATAAATTGCTCGATACTTATAGACTATTTTTTTTAACAAGGCAAAAATTCCATTCTATCTTAAGGTCTCATGCTTAAAATTATGCCTATGTTTACCTGATACTATGGTTAACTATGATAAAATACAGCTGAAATTTAGAAGAAGCGTAGTATTCCTTTCTCCTGGCATCAAATATCAGTCAGTAAGCAGCAAGGGGTCAGGATTTTTCACCTCGTAAAAAAAAAAACCAGAGTAGTATAGGAGTATCAGTTCAGCATCAGTTCCTTCTAAAAGTAACTATACTCTGCATTTTCCTATACAGGGAGGTCCCGTTATACGAGCATTCGGTATACGAGAATCCGATGATACGAGAGGTGTAAATTAGGGTCTATTTTCAATATACGAGATCGAAAATTCAATGATACGACATTCAAACTGGGGTGAGTAAAATTATCAAGTTCAAAATGCGCGCCCTACCACTCCCAGGCTGGACAAAGGGGTATTTGGTTGACCCCAGTGAGGTCACCCCTAGCAAGCCGTGACCTGAAGGGTAATTAAGCATATGGCGCGGCCTGACATTTAGGGGTAATTAGCCAGGTGTGGGACTCCAACCTTGGGACTGCAGTCAGGTCACCCCTAGCAAGGCGTGACCTGAAGGGTAATTAAGCATATGGCGCGGCCTAACCTTTAGGGGTAATTAGCAGGTGTGCGGCCCCAACCTTGGGACTGCTACACTACCTTCTCTTGTATCACGCGGGGTCCCCTACATTACAACGTCTGTTTTGCTTGTTATGCATGTTTTATGTTTAATTAATGTGCAGTTATGTTATTTTGTGTGCTATTTTCTCTTTTAGAATGCTTTTTCTACAGAATAGGTAGTACAGTGTGAGTAATATAGACGCTGTGTGTTTGTTGTGTTTGCTATAGTTTATTTTAGCTTGAAAAACATGTTTTTTTGTGTGGTTTTTTTTTAATTGATGGTCCTGGAACCAAACCTATATTTTACCATTAGTTATGTGTTTCGTTATACGAGATTTCGCTTTACGAGTATGCCAGGTGGAACCTAACTGCTCGTATCTTCGGGACCTCCCTGTACTAAAGGAAAGTAACTATACATCCATCTCCTGAAACTCATGCCCTTTACATTTCTGCCCGTAATCATGCCAAATCTTTACTTCAACTTACCAAAAACTCTTTCATTCATAGAAAATGTCAAAATCTTTCTGAATCAAATTCCTCTCGTGACTTCTGGCATCTAGCTAATAACGTTTTATTTCACAACTCATTATATAGAAATGTGCAAAGAATTGGTTCTACGAAGCAGGCTACCACTTTACCTCAATGTACGTACTACCGTAGATAACACTAAAGTCGCCAGGACAACAATTTTTTCGATGTACAGACGTGTGGTGGCGTTAATACTTAAATTTCTACATCCATGATTTCAGGAAAGTTAGAAGGGGCTATCTGGAGAGTGTGTCATTTTGTGTCTTCATCTGTGTCATATTACGGCTATAAATGAACAAATTACAAAAATATCAACCGAATGGTGACCTACACTAAGATCGCCAGCTAGTGTTTATGTTCTGAGTGTCCTCCCGCCGTCGTCGTCGCCCGAAAAAAAGCAAGTAGCGAAATTTGAAACCGTTTATACTTGCAGATACAAAGCATAAAACCGCCGAAACAGGGTAGCTTATACAGTCATGATATAAACTACTGTGTATCATCTTTAGTGGCACATACAGATCAGTAGTGATGCTATAATTCGTAATATATGGCGCCTGGCGACATTAGTGCAGGTGGCGACTATAGTGTTATCTACGGTAGGGTTATATTGAGTTCTATCTGTATCTGACAGGTGCGACTAAAGCCCTACACTCACAAATAGCGTGGTAAATGATTGGAATGGACTCAGTAGACAGGTAGTTAGTGCGGAGTTATTAGTGAGCTTTAAAGGGAGTCTGGATAAATTCATGGATGGGGATGAAAGGTGGATATAGGTAGTGTTAAGTAACAGGAACTACCTCGTGTAGGTCTCACGGCCTCTTGTAGCTTCCTTGTTTTCTTATGTTCTTATGAAATTGGATGAAAAGAATGAAAAATAAATGCATCCATGGGACAGGAACTCTTTATTTACCTGCCTATTGTGTGTATATCTTTCCACTAAGTCTACCGTGTTTATTTTGTTTCATTTGTTGACTCTCTCTCTCTCTCTCTCTCTCTCTCTCCTCTCTCTCTCTCTCTCCTCTCTCTCTCTCTCTCCTCTCTCTCTCTCTCTCTCTCTCTCCTCTCCTCTCTCTCTCTCCTCTCTCTCTCTCTCTCTCTCTCTCCTCTCTCTCTCTCTCTCCTCTCTCTCTCTCTCTCTCTCTCCTCTCTCTCTCTCTCTCTCTCTCTCCTCTCTCTCTCTCTCTCTCTCTCTCTCTCTCTCTCTCTCTCTCTCTCTCTCTCTCTCTCTCTCTCCTCTCTCTCTCTCATATCTGTCGAGACATGCTTAGCCCTCCCTGTTGAGTTGCAAGTCGGCCATCGCTACCTGTGCTCTCACATCATCTACGAGACTGGTACGACAGTCAGGGCCCACCGTGGGGAGTGGATGACGCCTTGTCCTCAGGACAATCGGAGCCACCTGTGGGCACCACATATACATGGCCCGATAGTCTAGATCATGCAATCCTAGGCGCCCCTGACTCGCTTATTGACCGGCGCTTTGGTCATCAGTACGATCAGTACAATCCAAACTATCTCACACAACACTATGACAGGCCAACTCCTAAAAAGGATTTTTTTATTTGGGCAACATTGTAAGGAAGACCGTCCGATGCCTCCCCTGTCTAGTAGGTGCAGATATGATTGGTAGCATGATCGGACATCACTACAATCACTGCTTCATACTAAACAGTGGCGTGCTCCTGGACATTGACAATCAAACTACAAAGGATTCTATATTGTCACCCTTTGAGTGAGATTGTGTGTCGATGCTCACGGGCTGTTAAGTAGTAGAGTGAATGGTAGCGATGATCAGGAATGCCAATCAGCTGCCCGTATAAAAAGGTAGCGGGGGCTTCCCGACATTTAAAAAAAGAAAAGAAATGCCACCTGGATACGGGTTGAAGAATCTGCAGTTGCATTGAGTAAGGATAGAGTTGATGACATCAGCTTAACCCTTTAGGACCCAAAAAAGAATAGATTTCCTGTTGATATCAGTTATCATGAATGCTTAACCCTTTGAGGCCCAGAACGTAATTTCCGTTGTAATTTGGCCAACATTTGATGATTTTAATGAATAAAAGCAATATTATATAGATATGACCTATTTAATATCGTTGTCCATTAGCTAATTTGGCTTATTAAGTTACTTTTTCGTAGTTTTATGGCTAATAACAGACAATTTCGTATAGCAAGAATATGCCCAGAAAAGATCTGGGCGTGAAGGGGTTAAAAAATACAATGTTGATATTATGATCCATGACGCTGGTCTGCTGCAAGGCTATAACTATGGTGTGGATTGTGTTGTCAGGCCCTTCAAGGCTATAACTATGGTGTGGATTGTGTTGTCAGGCCCTTCAAGGCTATAACTATTGTGTGGCTGGTGTTGTCAGGCCCTTCAAGGCTATAACTATGGTGTGGATTGTGTTGTCAGGCCATTCAAGGCTATAACTATGGTGTGGATTGTGTTGTCAGGCCATTCAAGGCTATAACTATTGTGTGGATTGTGTTGTCAGGCCCTTCAAGGCTATAACTATGGTGTGGATTGTGTTGTCAGGCCATTCAAGGCTATAACTATTGTGTGGCTGGTGTTGTCAGGCCCTTCAAGGCTATAACTATGGTGTGGATTGTGTTGTCAGGCCATTCAAGGCTATAACTATGGTGTGGATTGTGTTGTCAGGCCATTCAAGGCTATAACTATTGTGTGGATTGTGTTGTCAGGCCCTTCAAGGCTATAACTATGGTGTGGATTGTGTTGTCAGGCCATTCAAGGCTATAACTATTGTGTGGCTGGTGTTGTCAGGCCCTTCAAGGCTATAACTATGGTGTGGATTGTGTTGTCAGGCCCTTCAAGGCTATAACTATGGTGTGGATTGTGTTGTCAGGCCCTTCAAGGCTATAACTATTGTGTGGCTGGTGTTGTCAGGCCCTTCAAGGCTATAACTATGGTGTGGATTGTGTTGTCAGGCCATTCAAGGCTATAACTATGGTGTGGATTGTGTTGTCAGGCCATTCAAGGCTATAACTATTGTGTGGATTGTGTTGTCAGGCCCTTCAAGGCTATAACTATGGTGTGGATTGTGTTGTCAGGCCATTCAAGGCTATAACTATTGTGTGGCTGGTGTTGTCAGGCCCTTCAAGGCTATAACTATGGTGTGGATTGTGTTGTCAGGCCATTCAAGGCTATAACTATGGTGTGGATTGTGTTGTCAGGCCATTCAAGGCTATAACTATTGTGTGGATTGTGTTGTCAGGCCCTTCAAGGCTATAACTATGGTGTGGATTGTGTTGTCAGGCCATTCAAGGCTATAACTATTGTGTGGCTGGTGTTGTCAGGCCCTTCAAGGCTATAACTATGGTGTGGATTGTGTTGTCAGGCCCTTCAAGGCTATAACTATGGTGTGGATTGTGTTGTCAGGCCCTTCAAGGCTATAACTATTGTGTGGCTGGTGTTGTCAGGCCCTTCAAGGCTATAACTATGGTGTGGATTGTGTTGTCAGGCCATTCAAGGCTATAACTATTGTGTGGCTGGTGTTGTCAGGCCCTTCAAAGCTATAACTATGGTGTGGATTGTGTTGTCAGGCCCTTCAAGGCTATAACTATGGTGTGGCTGGTGTTGTCAGGCCCTTCAAGGCTATAACTATGGTGTGGATTGTGTTGTCAGGCCCTTCAAGGCTATAACTATGGTGTGGATTGTGTTGTCAGGCCCTTCAAGGCTATAACTATGGTGTGGATTGTGTTGTCAGGCCCTTCAAGGCTATAACTATGGTGTGGATTGTGTTGTCAGGCCCTTCAAGGCTATAACTATGGTGTGGATTGTGTTGTCAGGCCCTTCAAGGCTATAACTATGGTGTGGATTGTGTTGTCAGGCCCTTCAAGGCTATAACTATTGTGTGGCTGGTGTTGTCAGGTCCTTCAAGGCTATAACTATGGTGTGGATTGTGTTGTCAGGCCCTTCAAAGCTATAACTATGGTGTGGATTGTGTTGTCAGGCCCTTCAAGGCTATAACTATGGTGTGGATTGTGTTGTCAGGCCCTTCAAGGCTATAACTATGGTGTGGATTGTGTTGTCAGGCCCTTCAACGCTATAACTATGGTGTGGATTGTGTTGTCAGGCCCTTCAAGGCTATAACTATTGTGTGGCTGGTGTTGTCAGGCCCTTCAAGGCTATAACTATTGTGTGGCTGGTGTTGTCAGGCCCTTCAAGGCTATAACTATGGTGTGGATGGTGTTGTCAGGCCCTTCAAAGCTATAACTATGGTGTGGATTGTGTTGTCAGGCCCTTCAAGGCTATAACTATTGTGTGGCTGGTGTTGTCAGGCCCTTCAAGGCTATAACTATGGTGTGGATTGTGTTTGTCAGGCCCTTCAAAGCTATAACTATGGTGTGGATTGTGTTGTCAGGCCCTTCAAGGCTATAACTATGGTGTGGATTGTGTTGTCAGGCCCTTCAAGGCTATAACTATGGTGTGGATTGTGTTGTCAGGCCCTTCAAGGCTATAACTATGGTGTGGATTGTGTTGTCAGGCCCTTCAAAGCTATAACTATGGTGTGGATTGTGTTGTCAGGCCCTTCAAGGCTATAACTATGGTGTGGATTGTGTTGTCAGGCCCTTCAAGGCTATAACTATGGTGTGGATTGTGTTGTCAGGCCCTTCAAGGCTATAACTATGGTGTGGATGGTGTTGTCAGGCCCTTCAAGGCTATAACTATGGTGTGGATGGTGTTGTCAGGCCCTTCAAGGCTATAACTATGGTGTGGATGGTGTTGTCAGGCCCTTCAAGGCTATAACTGGTGTGGATGGTGTTGTCAGGCCCTTCAAGGCTATAACTATGGTGTGGCTGGTGTTGTCAGGCACTTCAAGGCTATAACTATGGTGTGCATGGTGTTGTCAGGCCCTTCAAGGTTATAATTATGGTGTGGATGGTGTTGTCAGGTCCCGGCATCACCCCGGAGACCGTGCCGGAGGACGTGAGGAGTCTGGTGTTGGTGGTGAACGGGCGCACGGATGACAAGGTGAAGGAGGCGCGGCGCTGGCTGGACCACCTGCAGGCCCTGGTCGCCCCCCCCACCACCATCCTGGTCATGCTGGGCAGCGAGGTGAGGCGCGGGGCATACCAGGCAACACTACCCTGGCTAACTTGTGCCTAGACTGTATATAAGGCAAGGACACTCATGATAGCTTAGTCCCGGCGACTCCACTTTCCCCGGCGGGCTGGGTAGCTCCGAGCGGGATGTTGATGTAACCTACTTGTCATATTAACTCCTTGAGGCCCAGAACGTAATTGCCATTGAAATTTGGCTACCATTACACAATTTTTAGTGACAATAAGCAATATTTTATAGATATGACCTGTTTAGTATCCTTGACCACTAACTAATTTGGTATATTCAATTACTTTTCGTTATTTTATGGCTACAACATAAGATTTTTTATAGCAAAGGAAAGATCTGGGCGTGATCTCTATTGACTAAAAACTCCCTATTGACTAAAAAATTCAATTCTTACCAATATTTTACTATGTATTTTGTGGCCTGCTATTCTGAGGACAACATTGCACTAGTATAATTACCATAACTTTCTGCACCTTATTGTTTATTTGGATGGACTAAAGGCAAATCCCATTAATAAACATCATTACTTCTCACTGATTCAACATAAAGTGCTCGCCAATATCAAGTATCTCAGCTACCCAGCCTGCCGGGGGAAGTGGAGTCACCAGGACTAAGTTATCGTGAGTGGCCTTGCCAAACGGGTACAGTATAGTAATAAATATAGCTTCAGCTTTTGTCATGTAGTGATGTAACTATCATAAAGGATGTTATTTGTTTCATGATGACAAAATGTTGTTTATCAAAGGCATGGGGTTATAAGATGTAGCATGCTTCCCTCCCACACTCCCCCCACGTCATTCTCTTCTACAGTAATTTAAGAACATAAGAAAATAAGGAAGCTACAAGAGGCCGTTAGACCTACACGTGGTAGTTCCTGTTACTTAACACTACCTGCATCCACCTTTCATCCCCATCCATGAAATTGTCTAGCCTGCTTAAAAAACTCTATTGACTATTTAAAACTCTATTGACTAAAATCCCCCATTAACTAAAAACTCTATTGAATATTTAAAACTCTATTGACTAAAATCCCCCATTAACTAAAAACTCTATTGACTATTTAAAACTCTATTGACTAAAATCCCCCATTAACTAAAAACTCTATTGACTATTTAAAACTATTGACTAAAATCCCCCATTAACTAAAAACTCTATTGACTATTTAAAACTATTGACTAAAATCCCCCATTAACTAAAAACTCTATTGACTATTTAAAACTATTGACTAAAATCCCCCATTAACTAAAAACTCTATTGACTATTTAAAACTATTGACTAAAATCCCCCATTAACTAAAAACTCTATTGACTATTTAAAACTATTGACTAAAATCCCCCATTAACTAAAAACTCTATTGACTAAAAACTCCCTATTGACTAAAAACTCCCCATTAACTAAAAACTCTATTGACTATTTAAAACTCTATTGACTAAAAACTCCCTATTGACTAAAAACTCCCCATTAACTAAAAACTCCCTATTGACTAAAAACTCCCCATTAACTAAAAACTCCCTATTGACTAAAAACTCCCCATTAACTAAAAACTCCCTATTGACTAAAAACTCCCCATTAACTAAAAACTCCCTATTGACTAAAAACTCCCTATTGACTAAAAACTCCTCATTAACTAAAAACTCCCTATTGACTAAAAACTCGTTATTGACTAAAAACTCCCCATTAACTAAAAACTCCCCATTAACTAAAAACTCCCTATTGACTAAAAACTCATTATTGACTAAAAACTCGCCTTTAACTAAAAACTCCCTATTGACTAAAAACTCGCCATTAACTAAAAACTCTATTGACTAAAAACTCCCTATTGACTAAAAACTCTATTGACTAAAAACTCCCTATTGACTAAAAACTCCATTGACTAAAAACTCCCTATTGACTAAAAACTCCCATTAACTAAAAACTCCCTATTGACTAAAAACTCCCCATTAACTAAAAACTCCCTATTGACTAAAAACTCATTATTGACTAAAAACTCCCTATTGACTAAAAACTCCCTATTGACTAAAAACTCATTATTGACTAAAAACTCGCCTTTAACTAAAAACTCCCTATTGACTAAAAACTCGCCATTAACTAAAAACTCTATTGACTAAAAACTCCCTATTGACTAAAAACTCCCCATTAACTAAAAACTCCCTATTGACTAAAAACTCGCCATTAACTAAAAACTCCCTATTGACTAAAAACTCGCCATTAACTAAAAACTCCCTATTGACTAAAAACTCCCTATTGACTAAAAAAATTCAATTTTTACCAATATTTTACCATGTTTTTTGTGGCCTGCTATTCTGAGGACAACATTGCACTAGTATAATTACCATAACTTTCTGCACCTTATTGTTTATTTGGATGGACTAAAGGCAAATCCCATTAATAAACATCATTACTTCTCACTGATTTGGTATACTTTAACATTTCAAGGGGCAGACTCCAATCCTAGTACCACCTCGTCCCTTTAAATCTCCTCCCACCACACGTTCACCCTTATCCTTGGGTGGTGTCCTTGAGATAACAGCCTGGCTCTCTGTTTGGTGTCCTTGAGATAACAGCCTGGCTCTCTGTTTGGTGTCCTTGAGATAACAGCCTGGCTCTCTGTTTGGTGTGCTTGAGATAACAGCCTGGCTCTCTGTTTGTTGTGCTTGAGATAACAGCCTGGCTCTCTGTTTGGTGTGCTTGAGATAACAGCCTGGCTCTCTGTTTGGTGTCCTTGAGATAACAGCCTGGCTCTCTGTTTGGTGTCCTTGAGATAACAGCCTGGCTCTCTGTTTGGTGTGCTTGAGATAACAGCCTGGCTCTCTGTTTGGTGTGCTTGAGATAACAGCCTGGCTCTCTGTTTGGTGTCCTTGAGATAACAGCCTGGCTCACTGTTTGGTGTGCTTGAGATAACAGCCTGGCTCTCTGTTTGTTGTGCTTGAGATAACAGCCTGGCTCTCTGTTTGGTGTGCTTGAGATAACAGCCTGGCTCTCTGTTTGGTGTCCTTGAGATAACAGCCTGGCTCTCTGTTTGGTGTGCTTGAGATAACAGCCTGGCTCTCTGTTTGGTGTGCTTGAGATAACAGCCTGGCTCTCTGTTTGGTGTCCTTGGGATAACAGCCTGGCTCTCTGTTTGGTGTCCTTGAGATAACAGCCTGGCTCTCTGTTTGTTGTCCTTGAGATAACAGCCTGGCTCTCTGTTTGGTGTCCTTGAGATAACAGCCTGGCTCTCTGTTTGTTGTGCTTGAGATAACAGCCTGGCTCTCTGTTTGGTGTGCTTGAGATAACAGCCTGGCTCTCTGTTTGGTGTGCTTGAGATAACAGCCTGGCTCTCTGTTTGTTGTGCTTGAGATAACAGCCTGGCTCTCTGTGGCAGCAATGTGACAACGGCTGGGTGAGGCGCTACCTGCAGCCCCGGGGTGTGGTGGTGGCGGTGCTGGTGACCTATGATGACCCTCAGGGGGACCACCACACCTTCCGCCAGTGGCCGCTGGGGGTGGCCACGTGAGTCCATTGTTATCACTTGTTTGTCAAAATGTACACCAAAAAGAACTTTAACCTCTTCACACCCAGATCTTTCCCTTTCTATAGAAAATTTTATGTTTTCGAGCCATAGAATTACGAAAAGTGACTGAATATACCAAACTAGCTAGTGGACAAGGATACTAAACAGGTCATATCTATAAAATATTGCTTATAGTCACTAAAAATTGTCTAATGGTAACCAAATTACAATGGAAATTACGTTCTGGGTCTCAAGGGGTTAATGAGGTTTTTTTTTTTTTCTTCAATTATTATAGAATGTGGCATTTTGTAAATAGTATACATATATAAAGTCTGTGGAAATGTTGTTGCATATGTTGCCTGTTTACCTTTTTTCATGGCATGGCACAGACCACTTGTGAACCCTTGCAGCGACTGTACCCGCGCACATTAACACAATATAATGCAAGTAGATGTCATGGGGTCCAGTCAGTTCGTACACAAGTTGTTTCGTACACCAGTAGATTCGTACATCAAAAAGTTGTTTCGTAGTCTATATGAAACCATAGTCGTTTCGTCACACTCAGCTCAGAGTTGAACTTGATTACTAGTTACGAAATTACACCAGGTATGTACGAAAAAACTCTAAATCAGTGTACAAAACAACTAACAAAACCTGGGTACGAAATAACTTGTGTACGAAACTCCCTGTAACCGATGTCATATAGTAAACATTCGGAAAAGTGTAAAGGCCCCCACAGACCTTACAATTTTTCAAACAATTTTTGTTTAATCATGCTAGGAAATTTAGACGAAACTGTTGTATCACTACCTTTTTCTTCTTGATTATAATAGCCTTAACCCCTTGAGGCCCAGAACCTCATTTCCATTGTAATTTGGCTACCATTAGACGATTTTTAGTGAATATAAGCATATTTTATAGATATGACCTGTTTAGTATCCTTGTCGATTAACTAATTTGGTATATTAAGTTACTTTTCGTAATTTTATGGCTAACTACAGACACTTTTTTATAGTAAAGGAAAGAGCTGGGCATGAAGGGGTTAAGATATAATAGTATAATCTTAATAAATCATAATAATCGTAATCAGTAAGATCTCATGATATATGCCAAATTTTAATGTGACTTTTTGTACCTTAGCTACAGGCAGTTTCCTCTCATAAAGGAAGAGCAAATATCTCCTGAGACTCCGAGGAAGTACATGTGCAACCTCCGGGCCACCATTTACCCCAACAGCAGCAGAAGTGACTTGTACAAGTTCTTGAGGAATAACACTCAGTACTCAAGTCAGTGCCATGTTAAAGTGAGGGAAAGGTAAGCATCACCAAGTAATAGAAGTACTGTACTATTTAGTGTAGTTACAACAACCAGGCTAGAACAAGAAGTCACGGATTCAAGCTGGAAAAGCCTAGATTTAAAAAGGAAAGAGGGAAAAACTGGTTCACAAATAGGGTGGTGAATGATTGGAATGGACTCAGTAGACAGGTAGTTAGTGCAGTCATTAGAGAGCTTTAAAGGGAGGCTAGATAAATTCATGGATGGGGATGAAAGGTAGGGGATGTAGGTAGTGTTAAGTAACAGGAACTACCTCGTGTAGGTCTCGCGGCCTCTTGTAGCTTCCTTATTTTCTTATGTTCTTCTTATGTTCTTATTTAGTATAGCTATACATGAGGCGCCGATTTCAGAAAGTCGATAAGCGCCACAAGCAAAAAACTGAGACAATGGCTTCAAAGTTTTTTCGCCTGTATGTATGTTCAAAATGTCATATCTTTTAAGGGGAGCATCACACGAATATTTCCGGAAATATTCGTGTGACGCTCCCCTTAAAAGATATGACATTTTGAACATAGAAAAACTTTGAAGCCATTTTCTCAGTTCTTTGTTTGTGGCACTTATCAACTTTCTGAAAAAAGTGCCTCACATTACCCAAGCTTCATGCATGAATTTTATGTTTGATCTTGCTACAGTTTTGATTGCATTCACGTTACTCTGATAGCGACATAAGAACATAAGAAAATAAGGAAGCTACAAGAGGCTGTGGGACCTACACGAGGTAGTTCCTGTTACTTAACATTACCTACATCCACCTTTCATCCCTATCCATGAATTTATCCAGACTCCTTTTAAAGACCCCTATAGACTCCGCATTGACCACCTGACGACTGAGTCCATTCCAATCATTCACCACCCTATTTGTGAACCAGTTTCTCCCTATTTCCTATGGCGACCCATTTCATGCTCATATCTTTACCTTCCCAAAACCTCAAACTAGCTCTTTTTCAGACATGACATAACAAGGTAGAGTTTATTTTGTTACAAAGATAATTCAAAACTCTTGCATAGTTTTTCTCAAAATATATATTTCCCCTGATAATTTTAAAGACCCCTCTTGAAGACCTATGTTATGCTTATTAATTAATACCAGTTATAAATAATATTACCTTATTCTTAGTGTTGTTTATGTTAGGGCTGTTAGCAGTGTTTGACTGTTGATCTGTTATCCTCAGGTGGACATCCAATGAAGGGCCGGATGGCATGGATGACTACGTGCGCACCCTGTTGGAGTCAGACCTCACGCTGTGTCCGGCCGGGAAGAACACCGAAACATACAGGTAGGTCAGCTGTTGTGTTATTTATTTCTATTATTTTTTATTTGTTTACTATCTATCTAATATACTGTAGGAGTAGCCGTATGTTTGTCTGTCTGTACGTCTGTCTTTTTTGGGTAGCCGAAACTGTAAATTCAATTTTGATGAGAGTAGGCTCAAAATATCGCAAATAAATCTTAGGTGGTAAGTGGCTTGGTCCCATGACGATTGAATTGTTCTGAAGTTTGGGCTAAAAACACTTAAGAGTATTAGATTACAGGAAGAAACTGCGATAACGTCTTGCCGCATTTCATTAACTCCGTAGACTCATGAACTTACCGTTGTTGTTTTTTCTTTTTGTGTGTGTATGTGTGTGTGTGTGTGTGTGATGTGCATGCATGCGTGTGTGTGTGTGTACATGTGTGTGAGTGTGTGTGTACATGTGTGTGAGTGTGTGTGTGTGCTTGCAGTACAGGCGTGGGGCTGGGGTGAGGCAGGCGTGGGGCTGGGGTGAGGCAGGGGTAGGGCTGGGGTGAGGCAGGCATGGGTCTGGGGTGAGGCAGGCGTGGGGCTGGGGTGAGGTAGGCGTGGGGCTGGGGTGAGACAGGCGTGGGGCTGGGATGAGGCAGGCGTGGGGCTGGGGTGAGGCAGGCGTGGGGCTGGGGTAAAGCAGGCGTGGGGCTGGGGTGAGGCAGGTTACGGTGGTGGTAGGTGGTCTACCCCGAGGCACTTTGACCAGTGACCAACGACAGCAACAACACGATTGGAGTTTGCACTCACATTGTTGTCTAATATATACTACTACTGCAAACATCAATATGTGGGTCCGAAGAGCCCACAAGCACTTGTCTACTAAGCTATGCAGACAGTGTGTGTGTTTTCTACCCTCCTGCATGTGTAGGAAAAGGCAGGGTATCAAAGAAGTTAATCTTTGATAAATGTTTGTATACAAAGGTTAGGTAGATTTTGCTTGTTATGTGTAACAAGCCTTTCATTACATAAAAAACGTAAGAAAATAAGAAAGCTACAAGAGACCTACACGAGGTAGTTCCTGTTACCTAGCACTACCTACATCCACCTTTCATCCCCATCCATGAAATTGCCTAGCCTCCTTTTAAAACTACCTATTGACTCCATACTAACTACCTGACGACTTGAGTCCATTCCAATCACTTACCACCCTATTTGTGAACCAGTTTTTCCCTAAGATTATCTCTATCCTTTTCTCCTTCATTGTGAACCTATACAACAGCGGTGGCTGGGTCTTGTTTGTGCAGAATGTCGGGTAACACAGGTGTCCATGTATGTAGCCACCCTAGGTATGTACTATATGCACTTTGATACTATGTCCCCTAATGTGCCTATATTATGTATTTTTTGTTTTTCTCTAGTACTTCAGTTAACTCCTTGTTGCTTTTTTTGTTTGTATGCCTCCGGGCGATAACAACATTATTATTATTATTATTATTATTATTATTGTTATTGTGTGGTTCAGGGTGGACGAGTTTGAATCCGTTACAAGTGTATTGGTTAGGATTCTTATGTTCTGGGTTTAGGATGAGTAGGAGGGATGTTACTGTACCTGTGTATGATGGGAAAGGTAGGAGGAATGTGTACAAATGTAAGGTATGGGGTGTAGGAAAGGTGTAGTAGGAGGTAGGATATAGAGAAGTAGGAAAAGAATGCGAGTTTAAAAATATACTACCGTATTTTATGGCTTATAAGACGCTGCATCTTGGGAGACGCAGCCTGATTTTAGAAAGAAATTTCTAGGAAGAAGAAAAAAAACAGACCACCAAAACTGTTGTCCGATATACAATCATTTTCATGCAAGAGCACACTCACTATTCATTATCTTCATTCAGCACTGCTCATCAGCCATTTTTATTTCCTAGCTTGTATGCGATAGTATAAGTAAATTGTCATGTTGGCTGGCTGAACATGTACACGCAGGTTGGACGGCGGGAGTGAAAACAAACCCGACTGCAGCGGTGTGCAGCTGTGTGCCTGGCTGGCGTGCCCATCACCTGAGTCTGACTTTGTGGTCCTGAGTGTAAACACCTCTCACGCCCTCCCGTGCCTCACTACGTTGCCTGCCTCCTGTGCCTCACTATGTATTGTTTGAATTTTCCTGTATGTGTGTAGTATTTGTGATGGCTGCATGTACACAAGTATACAAACTTTCATCTAATGTAACAAACATAGTTCCTTATACACGGAATGGCTGTTGGCGCCAATCTGCCGAGGCGGAATGGCTCCTGCCAGTACCGTAGTAAACATCACAGCGTGAAGACAGATTAGTTGATTTGAATGTCTAATGGTATTCAACATACTTGTAACAGATAAGTACTGAGGTTACATCATATAAGAGGCTGAATTGAATAACTACCCAAGCTAACCTCCTACAACATTCGTCTTGGAAGACGCATGAGTGTTTTTCAGGGTATTTATTAGGGAAATGAATGCGTCTTATAAGCCATAAAGTACGGTAACCAGTTTTTCCCTAAGATTGTCTCCTTCCTTTTTTCCTTCAGGGTGTACGAGGCGTTGGCGGCCGGCAGCACTCCCGTCATCGAGGACGTGGCCGCCGGGGGCCGTTGTGCCGCCGCGCCCTGGAGGCTGCTCAAGCGGCACGACCCCCCTGTCATCTGGCTCAAGACGTGGGGCCAGCTTGGCAAAGTCTTGGCCAAAGAACGCAGGTAGGTGTGATTTACAGGTTCACTCTTAACCCCTTCACGCCCAGATCTTTCCTTTGCCATATAAAATTGTCTGTTGTGGAGCCATAAAATTACGAAAAGTAGCTTAATATACCAAATTAGTTAGTGGACAAGGATACGAAACAGGTCATATCTATAAAATACTGCTTATATTCACTCAAAATTGTTTAATGGTAGTCAAATTACAATGGAAATAACCTTCTGGGGCTCAAAGGGTTAAATTACAGTACAAGATATTCACTTTTCCCAAATCAAACAATGCTTTGATGGTATTTTTTTTTTTTTTTTTTTTTTTTTTATATAACATTTGTGCCTATAGCGCCTGTAGGCAATGGTGACCCAGGGCTCGGATGGTAGGCTCTGGAGGTTCACTTGAGGGCTGTGATGGTTGGTCCTCGCCCGTGGTGGTGCAGGCAGGATTGTTATAGTGACGCCTGTGATTAGAGGCTCATGCTGCCCCCCTGTGTCCTCCGATGCACTCGCAATCGAAGGTAGAGTTGATAGGCAGGGCATGTGGGTGTTCTTAGGCCACTCGACGGTGTAGAAAGGTTTTGGGTTTCTTCGGGGATCGAACTCGGGTCACCGAGAACGCCAGTCGGAGACGCTAACCACTCCGCTACCGCCTCCCCATTGACCGAAGGTGCAGTCAATAGGCAAGTCCGCGCACCTAGAAGCACTCTGTTCGGTCCTTGTACATAACTAAGATATTCTCTCCAGAAATAGTTGTACTATAGTCTTTTTTTTGTATTATGGTCAAAATGCAGTAAGGATGCCACGCCCCCTGCCTCCCCTTCTATTCTACGGGGCAGCTGATTGGTGTATTCCTCGTATCATCACTACCAATCACAATCTCTTCGCTACTTAACAGCGCATGACCACTGGACAGCAATCTTCACTACAAAGGGATTTTTTATTTTGTCACCCTTTGTAGTGAAGATTGCTCTGTCCAGTGGTCACGTGCTGTTAACCCCTTCACTGCGGATATCAAATTCATAGGCCTACCCCCCTGTGCGGCAGGTTTAATTAAAATATAAAATAATTACTGATCATATTTTAAAGTGCCTAAATGAATAGGATGCTCATTCCATACCAGAAAATCTATGTTTCGTCTTGGTGGAGGCTACCAGCTAAGTGAAGAGTTACGTCAAAGTGCAGCAACAGGGCCGTGACCGTGCTGCCAGACGCACAATGAAACTACAACATAATACAGCTTATTTTGGTACATAAATGCTTCATTCATGCATTCATTCATTCATTCATACTTCTGTTTTATATCCATCAAGAATATATTGAATATCTTGACTATTTAGCCTGGCCATTGAAGTAGAGGGCGCGGCAGCGTCAACACGTCGTACTGTACCGCTTGACCTTATTAGTCACACTAACTCACGCAAGCAGAAAAAGAGGTTCTATTATATCGCAACACTTGACACTGTTGCCATACAAGCCTATCACAACGAATATTTACCCATAATATCATTGAGCGCGCAGTTTAAATACAGAAACCATATATGTACCAGCCGCAGCGAACCCTTAAATAGCTGAGAGACCGTATTTGTACCAGCCGCAGTGAAGAGGGTTAAGTAGTGAAAATATTGAGGGTTTTTTTTTTTTTTTTTTTTTTTTTTTTTTTTTTTTTTTTTTTTTTTTTTTTTTTTTTTTTTTTTGGTAGTGATGATTCGAGGAATGCACCAATCAGCTGCCCCATATAATAAAAGGGGAGGCAGGGGGCGTGGCTTCCTTAGTGCATTTTGACCATAATAAAAAAAAATATATATAGTATGGTTCTGTACTGACCCTCTACCATTTTACAACAGTCAAGAAACACAATTTTGGGTGTTGCCTGCCAAGTTAAGCTTCATTGGCCATATCTCAATGTTGTCTCCTGCTATAGTGTTGACTTGCTTCGGTGCTTTAATACACTTTAAAAGAGTTCTGGCATAGTTTTCACCCATGTTTGTCCCACTTAGATAAGATTTAGATAATACACTTAGGTAAGAGTTCTGGAAGAATTTTAATCCATACTAAAAACTTTATAAAAACCCATGCTAAAAACTTTAATCCATACTTAAATTTGAATTCTGGAAGAGTTTTGACGCATACTAAAAACTTTATAAAAACCCATGCTAAAAACTTTAATCCATACTTTAAATAAGAGTTTTGGCAGTGTTCACCCATGCCAGGTAAACAATAACTAACGGATTCAAGCTGAAAAAGCGTAAATTTGAAAAGGAAATGGGGAGAAACTGGTTCACAAATAGGGTGGTGAATAATTGGAATGGACTCAGTCATCAGGTGGTCAATGCGGAGTCAATAGGGAGCTTTAAAAGGAGTCTGGATAAATTCATGGATGGGGATGAAAGGTGGATGTAGGTAGTGTTAGGTAACAAGAACTACCACGTGTAGGTCTCACGGCCTCTTGTACCTTTCTTATGTTCTTATGTCACCTCCTTTGCATGACTTAAGAACATAAGGAAGCTACAAGAGGCCAGGAGACCTACACGAGGTAGTTCCTGTTACTTAACACTACCTACATCCACCTTTCATCCCCATCCATGAAATTGTCTAGCCTCCTTTCAAAGCTCCCTAATGACTCCGCACTAACTACCTGATGCCTAAGTCCATTCCAATAATTTTCCATCCTATTTGTGAACCAGTTTCTCCCTATTTACTTATGAGGCACAACTGCATTATCTCTCAACTTTCAACCATACATTAAAAATAATTCTGCTGTTTTGACCCACGCCTGTCTGCCTGTGTGCCGCCGTCAGGTACAGCAAGCAGTAAGGCCCGCTCAAGCTCAAA
>JACEEZ010023127.1:54159-82524 GCA_016584305.1 Chionoecetes opilio
ATGATAAGACGGACGCCTTCTGTAATTTAATTATTATTTTAATTGTAAGTTAGAATTAGAGTATCACTTTTTTGTGTATCATTGAAGTGGTGGCAGCTCATCAGACAAGTGCACAACAGCCCATCAGTTAAGAGTGGAAACAACCTCTGTAGAATTAAGAAATATTTCCTCAACACTCATAAGTTTTTACATTTTAAGAAAAAAGCACAGATGTTAGTTTCTCATTAGAAATAAGTTTGAAAGCAGCTTGCCTTCTTCCAAACAAATGTGACGCCACACCACAAACACCAGACTACTCTGCCCTTTGTTTGTGTGGGAAATAACACTACCAGGGGAAGGGATCTTGACCTTCCCTCCTCCTCTCTTATAGTCACCTGCTACACCATGCAGGGAAGACAGACACCACTCTGCCTTGTCTTGGGCTGGCCAATAGACTGGGTTTTTTTTTTTTTTTTTTTTGAAGAAGAAGAATTTCGTCAGTTATCGACACAGCTGAGATGGATCTCCACTGTAACCAGACAGCTCTCTCTCAGACTACCCCTAGAGAGCTGTCTGCTAGTGCTTATAGTGTTGGCCGAAGCCAGTACCTCAGGAGGCGGGTTACAAACGCCCGGCTAACACCCGGTACCCATTCACTGCTGGGTGGACAGGGGCTCGGGTATTAAGAAAACAGCCCAACTGTTTCCGCTCCGCCCGAGGATCGAACCCGGGTTTGTCTGTCTTTTTACTGTCAATGAGTTTAAGCCCAAGGCCGACAAATTTGGGTATGAAATGATTTAATGAGGAATGTTTTGAGAATCTAAATTTTAAAAATATGAGATTCGTAAAACATTGATTATAAATTATCTAACTACCTTAATTTTTTTCATGTGATTTTCATGCTTTTTTCCCCCTTAATATATCTACGTTTTAAAAGTCGGAAAATTCCATTACTCGGCTCGGCGCTGGTCCCGAGGTTGCCGAGTTTGGGAACTTCAACCTGTATTACAATCATATATTATTAAGGAGCCAGTGAATTGTCCTTGTTGGGATTAGGATACAGAGAACACAAGGTGTGTAGGCAAACATAGGACACTGGCAACCACTAAGCGCAGTTTCCTTGGTAAAATATAGAGCTAATATCTTCCACTGAAACATTTTCATTAATTTCCAAAACAATCCGCGTATATGCTCATCCGGTTATCTGGAAGCCGCAATATACAGGAATCTACTGTAGGATTCATTGTCACTGGTCAATTTTGTGTTGATTTCCTTTGTTGAGCTTGTGTAACTTTTACATCTCTAAATGCAGTACAGGTTGAAGTTCCCAAACTCGGCAACCTCGGGACCAACGCCGAGCCGAGTAATGGAATTTTCAGACTTTTAGAACGTAGATATATTAAGGGGAAAAAAATGGTTTGGGAGCCATAATACCAATAACAGACCTGTAGAAGTACACAAAATAACAGTGTACACAACTCTACAGTCACAACACCACTGAACAATAACAACAAACAAATCGGCGGGAGAAACCCAGCGGCCTAGTGTGGTGGCACCAAGGAAGCTAGAGTACAAGGAAATCCGACTCCACAGTAAAGTTTGAAACCCGTACGGTGCTGCCACCTATGTCGAACACAGGGTGTCTCTCTAGCTTCCTTGGTGGCGATGGTGGTGGTACTTGCCTCGCCGCAACCCAAAACCCTTGTGTTGCCTCAAAAAAATATTCATATTTCTTGGCTTTACTCATCTCTTACACAAGATAGGCCTATTTTGTTTGCATCAGTGAATCAGGCAGTGATTGTTCAACAACAACACGCCATTCATAACTCAATAGGGTAAAAAATAAAGTCATGACTGACTATCACAGGAGTAGGCGAATTTTTTGGTTTTCAGTGCATTGAAATGTTGTACTCCTACCCGATATAACCAAGCTACCAGATGATATTTATGAAAGCTGAGCCTACCATCGTGTTCATAATACATTGCTGCATATCATGAGCATAAAAAAGTTACACTAAGACTACACTAATATTAAGATAATTGAAGGAAAGTAAAAGAGTGTATAAACAGTTTTTCTTGCTTATTTTGCTTCAACTCGCTGTAACTCCATCAGTTTTGGTCGCATTCAATTTTCAAGAACAGTTTCAAAATCCTTATACGTTTCCGCTTCCTGTGGTATGTAGCACGTACCAATAAGGAAAAGAGTAGGTGGTCAAAATGGCTAAGAAAGTTAAACTACTACTGCAAACTGGCACAGTGACGGGTGAGCATTGCAGGAGAGACTGTTCTCGGGAGAGCTATCAGAGGCTCCACCCGTCACGGTACCAGTTTGAAACAGTTTAACATTCTTAGCCATTTTGACCACCTACCCTTTTCCTTATTGGTACGTGCTACATACACAGGAAGCGAAAAGTATAAGGATTTTGAACAGTGCTTGAAAATTTGAATGCGACCAAAACTTATGGAGTTACAGCGATTGAAGCAAAATAAGCAAGAACAACTGTTATACACTCTTTTACTTTCCTTAATTATCTTAATCATCAGTGGTAGTCCTTAGTGTAACTTTTTAATGCTCATGATATGCATAAGTGTATTAAGAACACGATGGATAGCCTCAGCTTCCATAAATATCCATCTGGTAGTCTTGGTTATATCGGGTAGGATACAATATTTCAATGCCTGAAAACCTAAAAATTTCTCCTATCCTGTGATAGTCAGTTAGACTTTATTTTTTACCGATGAGTTAGAATGGTATGTGTTTGTTGAACAATCACTGCCTGATTCACTGATCAAACAAAAATAGGCCTATCTTGTGTAAGAGATTGAGTTAAAGCCAAGAAATATGAATATTTTTTTGAGGCTAACAAGGGTTTGGGGTTGCGGCGAGGCAGTACCACACCATCGCACCAAGGAAGCTAGAGAGACACCCTAGTGTCGACATAGGTGGCAGCACCGTACGGGTTTCAAACTTTACTGTGGAGTCGGATTTCCTTGTACTCTAGCTTCCTTGGGTGGCACCCAGCGGCCGACCCGGCAACTACGCCCAGGGTTTTGGGTGTTCTGCCGGGTTTTGGAAAATCCGGAACCATAGCCGAGTTTTGGGTGTTGCCGAGTCTTGGGATGCCGAGTTTGGGAACTTCAACCTGTAGTAACATCTGGATGATATACTAATAATAATGGACAGGAAATTACAGCTATTCCACTCGAAATTCCCACTTTAAACCATGAAAACTAGTTATTACATCATCTCTTAATTCATGCTGTCATAATCTTGCATCCTCAGTACCAATAATATAATTAACGCTATATCACGGCACACTCGCCAATGTGAGCGTCACCTATTGAGCAATAGATGTGCTCACAGGAACACTTGTCACTCTCTTTTTTTCAAAACTACCTATACTTTGTTTTTTCCAGATTCAAGTTCTGCATACTGAGATACCTGGCACCTACAAAGTGCTGGGAATGGGCGAGTACGGGGCCAACCACCAGACTTTCTCTCGGGAGACTACGCCTGGCAAAACTGTCACCTCTACACTACAGGACTATTTTTGCACTAAGTACCAGGTGAATCTGAAGTTCCCAAACCTGAACTGCTTGCAAGTTGGCCCACCGAACCGAAATATCTACATACCTGTTGAGGTAAGATCAAGATTTGTATAAAAATAATTGATTATATTTTATTTTATATTTTACAGGTTTATTCTTTTTTATTGACAGGTTTTATATTATTTTACAAAAGGTATGTTGTAATACTTGTTACTTATTTTATAGGCAGTGGCAGTATTGTAATGGGCTTGTTTATACTGGTGAGTGACGCTGTAAGATTGCCGTTAGTATTACTTTCCCTTTGGTATTAGACCTTACAACCAGTGGCATTCCTCCTTCTTCTTCTTTCCGTTTAACGTCAGTTTTCCCCATAATATCTTACGAGGTTAGACGGCCGATGATACACTTCCAACTATCTCTCTCCATTGCCTCAACTTCTTCAATGCCCAATACTGCCAGATCCTCTTCATCACACTGCCTCCATGTCTTCCTTGGCCTGCCCGGTGGACGGCCACCTGGCACTTCCACTCTTAACTGCTCTCCCCAATGCCTCGCCACCTTCTCTCCTCTTCACGTGCCCAAACCACCTCAATCGCCTCACTCTCAGCACTGTACACAGCTCCTTCAAATTCAATCCATATTTTCTTGCCACCTCTTCACTGGACAATTCATCTCTCCATGTGATCCCAGTCCTATATCTCAACATTCTCCTCAACACATCCTGCAACTAAATACATTAGAAGTGATACATAGTGATCTACTTAAACGGACCAGTGCCAAGCCTGATATATGCTTAATAGAAACTGCAAGACTTTGCGATGCTATGCGGCTTGACACTAACAAATCTAATTCTCCTGCTGACCGTTGATATAAACTGAATTTTTATTATTATTTTATTATTTATATATTAATCTGTGTGTTAACTCTATTAAGTAAGTTCACCGAACACAAGTTTTAGTAGTCCCTGTATTGGGAAAAATATAAGATCACTTCCTGCTACCAACGAGATAACACCTTCACTGACGTATAGTTCCGTTTGTTATACATATTCTTCATGAAGAGGACATAACCTGTGGCTAATGCTAGCAAACAGAGAAACGCTAAGCCTGTATCACCACATCAACACCTGCCGGCGTGACAACTCTTGCCCAATACAAGGTCACCATCTTGTCAACCAAACTATAAACAGCCTTGCAATTCATAGCTAAGTACCCCACATTGTTTTGGGCAGAACATTGTAGTGGGCAGGACTGGGGCTATTTGCATTGTATGTCAGGCAAGGTAAATCATTGACACTTGTAAGCTCAAATTATTATTGATATATTTTTTAGGGAATTATCCGTTATTTTAAAATAATTATTTCAAGAAATCCGAGTTAGAGGGGTTTTAGTGTTTATCTTGATTGGTAGTTGATAGTTGGAGCTGTTGTTGAATTGATGGGTCGGGTATCATTCACTATCTCATGATGTATTTTATTATACCTACAGTTGTAACTAGGTGGAGTGTTCATAGCTTTGGTTTAACTGGAATGAAGGATACTCATTTGGCCAGTTTAGGTTAATTTTATTTCATAAAATCTGGAGTATATATACAAAATTTCAGGTCTCATAATGGTTTTTTTTCAAGGTGTTATGTAAAACTCGCCAAGACATGCGAGTTTCACCAAAGATACTTCCAGTATATATTGCTGGTGACACGTTGTATATAATTGATTATATTGATAAGCTGATAACAGTGCAAACACATGATAATTACAATAATAATATTGAAGACTACAATATAGAATAGTCCCCGTGCTACTCTGATTCTCTGTTAGAGACCGCACTTGGTAGAGAACGGAAACATGAAGACTGAAAGGGGTGACTTATTTAGTCGCTACAGTACCCCCCCCCCTAGTGACGCGGGAGGAGGAACGAGACTTTGAGCGGAGAGCGGCGTTGTAGAGCTTTTGTAGAGCGGCGTTGCCTGGGTGTTGGCGATGTGATGGTAGCGATGTGGGCTTGCTCTGGGGCCAACAGGTATGCTGGTTTGACGCGGTCGATGGCCACTGCGTCCTGAGTACCGTTTCTGTCAATGGTGACAGTTTTCCTGGTCCTTCTCAGGACGAGGTAGGGGCCTTGGTAGGGCTGCGTTAGAGGCCGGCGAACGGCATCTACGCGTACGAAAACGTGGGTGCAGGTGTCGAGGTCCTGGCTCACAAAGGTCTTCTTTGGGGAAGAACGAGGCTGCACTGGCTGAAGGCTTCCCATAGTGCTTTTGAGGCGAGAGGCGAAGTCGTGGACACTGCAGGGTGCAGGGTCGGGTATTTTCACCAGGAGTTCACCTGGGAGTCTAAGACTGGTGCCGTAAACCAGCTCAGCCGAGGAGTGGTGCAGGTCCTCCTTCAGGGATGATCTGATGCCGAGGAGAACGATGGGGAGAGCCAGGGCCAAATCTCTCGTTGGGCGGAAGCCATGAGGGAGGACTTAATTGGCGATGGAAACGTTCGACCATGCCGTTGGCCTGTGGGTGGTAGCTGGAAGTCCTGTAGCGGCGGATGCCGAGCAGGGTCATGACCTTGTTCCATACTTTGGCCTCGAACTGGCCGCCACGGTCTGAGGTGAGGCTGAGTGGGACACCGAACCTGGAGACCCAGGTAGTGATGAAGGCGTGGGCGACGGTGTCCGTTGTGATGTCAGCGATAGGGGTGGCTTCGGGCCAACGTGAAAAACGATCCACGCAGGTGAGGATGTAGCGATGACCGGCAGAAGGTGGCAGGGGCCCGACCAGGTCAATGTGGACGTGGTCGAATCTCTCCGTGACGGGTGAGAAAGTGCCGGGTGGAGAGTGGGTGTGCCGAGTCACCTTGGAGGCTTGACAGCTGGTGCAGGTGCGAGTCCAATGCCTGACGTCTCTGTTGATGCCCTCCCATACGAATCGGGACGTCATCAGATGCTGTGTAGCTCGGATGCCGGGGTGAGAGAGATCGTGGAGCTGATGAAAAGCCTGGTAGCGGTGACGTTGTGGCAGGTAGGGACGGACGGTGTCTGTAGAGATGTCAGCGTAGAGGACGACCTTGGTACCTGGGAGCGTGAGTTGCTTCATTTTGAGCGCCGGGTTGTGCAGTAGCTTGTTCAATTCAGCGTCGTCGGACTGATCAGCAGCTATGGCGGCGTAGTCAAGAGAAAAGGAAGTCACAGCAGTGATGTTCCGGGAGAGGGCGTCTGCGGGGGCGTTGTCTGCACCTTTGATGTACCTGATGTCGGTCGTGAATTGAGAGATGTAATCCATGTGGCGAAACTGCCGTGGGGTGTAAGAGTCCTTGTTTTTCAAAAGGTAGTAGTGAGAGGCTTGTGGTCGGTGTATACACGGAAAGTGACGGCCTTCAATGAGTAGCGGAAACGCTTGACGGCCTTGAAGATGGCGAGAAGTTCTCGATCGAATGCGCTGTACTTGGTTTCGGCCGTGTTGAGCTTCTGTGAGAGAAAGGCAATCGGCTTCCAGGCACCGTCGACGAGTTGTTGGAGGATGGCACCGGTCCCAGTGTCGGAGGCGTCCGTTACGATGGAAGTCTCCGCGTCAGGGGAAGGGAAAGACAACATGGCTGTGTCACTGAGGGCCTTCTTAGCTGCGAGGAAAGCAGCGTCAGCATCCGGAGTCCAGATCAGTGTGACAGATTGACCCTTCTTACAGGGTCTGATCATGGCGTGGAGTGGCTGAAGGAGGAGAGAGCAGCGTGGGATGAAACGGTTGTAGTAATTGATCATGCCCAGGAATTCTTTGAGTTTACGCTGGGTGGATGGCTTCGGGAACTGCCGAATGGCTTCACACTTCGTGTGGAGTGGAGCGAAACCTGCTGGAGTTACAGTGTGGCCGAGGAAGGTGAGAGAGGTGACGCCGAACTCAGACTTGTCCGCGTTGATCTGTATGCCGTAGTCTTGCAGGCGGGTGAGGACTTGGTGAAGGTGCTGGCGGTGTGAGGCTTCATCTGGGCTCGCGATGAGTAAGTCGTCGATGTATGCGAAGCAGGAAGGCAAACCTCGAAGAACCTCGTCAATGAAACGTTGGAAGGTCTGGGCCGCATTCATGAGACCGAAAGGCATCCTGACGTACTCGAACAGGCCGAAAGGTGTGATGATGGCAGTCTTCGGGATGTCATCAGGGTGGACTGGGATCTGGTGAAAGGCCTTGACAAGGTCTATGCGTGAGAAAATGTTGGAGCCGATGATTTGGGACGAGAAATCCTGGATGTTTGGCACCGGGTATCTGTCCCTTTGGGTGTGAGAGTTGAGGGCACGGTAGTCTCCGCAGGGCCGTATGTCGCCGTTCTTCTTGGGGACGACGTGGAGGGCTGATGACCAGTTGCTGCTGCTGGGCCGCACAATACCTTGTCGCATCAGAGACTCGAACTCGGCCTTGGCTTGCCGGTAGCGTTGAGGCGCTAAGCGACGGGCCTTGGCATGTACTGGAGGTCCTGTGGTCTCGATGTGATGCGTGACATGGTGTTTGTCGGGCAAGCTGGCTGATTTAAGGTTGAGTCAGCGTAGGGGAAAAATCTAAGAAGGTCGGCGAACTGGTGGTCCTTTTTGGGTGACAGAGAGAGGCATGCTGTGTCCTGGCGCTGGTCGTGCTGTGGAGGAGATGGAGGTGAGTGGGTCAACCAACTTTTGACCCTTGACGTCCACCAAGAGGTTGAAGTGCCTCAGGAAGTCTGCTCCGAGGATTGCTTGGGAAACGTTCCCGACATAGAAGGTCCATTCGAAAGAACGTCGTAGGTGGAGATTGAGTTTCAAGGTGCGCCGTGTGTAAACAGGTATTTTGGTCCCGTTAGCGGCGAAGAGATGCAAGATTGGAGGTAGGGTTCGTAGATTGGCGGTCGCGGGGATGATACTGACATCGGGGCCGGTATCAATCAGGAACCTTATGTTGGAGTGCTTGTCGTGTAGGTTGGAGCAGCGATGAGGATTGACGAGCAGCGCGCTGCACTAATACTCGCCTTTTTGGTTTTGACGCCTTGTATGAGCATGGGGCGTCACACTTCGAGGCTCTGTTGCCAAAGTTGATGTGGTACCAGCAGAGTCCCGGGCTTCTCGAGCGGGGACGGTGCTGGCGGTGTTGAGGGGTGGAGGAGCGGGGTTGTTGGCGTACCTGGATCTGCCTGTTGAGGGAGGTGACTTCAGTCGTGAGCTGCTGCTTGAGGGAGGTGACCTCAGTCGTGAGCTGTGATACCAGCTTGGTGAGCTGAGCGAGCTGAGTGTTGTCCTGGGTCGTAACTGAGGACACTGTAGAAACCTGTGGTGTAGGGATGGTTGCCACAAGTCGTCTGCTAACTTAGCGATGGCATCGGGGTTTTAGGCTGTCCTTGACGCAGAAAAGTACGTTCTGTGTAGCAGGAGGCAGACGTTGGTAAAACAGCAGTTTGAACAACTCGGGGTCGAAAGTGTTATATTTTTCTCCGAGTAGCTGCTTCATGCGATGCAGTAGGTCTGTAGGCTTCTCGTCACCCAACTCATCCTTGGAGCACAGCTCTTTAAGGCGGGTGGCAATAGAAGGCTGAAGTTTTGAGAGTATAGCAGTCTTCAGATCTTCATAGGGCGTGGTGGAGGTGGAAGCTTTTGAAATTACGTCAGAGACTTGTGGAAGGACGTCGAGAGGCAGGAAACTAGCGGCGTGGGTGAACTGGGTGAGCTTGTTTGTGATTTTGGATGCTTTGAATCCGCATTCCAGGACAGCGAACCACATGGACGGGTTAAGTGGAGAGAAAGGTGGCGCTCTCAGTGTCACTGCTGCTGCAGTGGGTAGGTTGTCGTCGTCAGGCATGGCGAAGTTGAGTGAAAGCGCAGGTGTGGACTGGACGGGTGTCCAGTTGTTCAGGGAACGAAACACGGTTACGCAAGTAGCACTGGTGATGAGTAATCCACAGGGCGGTGAGTAATCCACAGGGCGGTGAGTAATCCACAGGGTGGTGAGTAATCCATAGGGCGGCGAGCGGCGGCCGTGGAGTGAGTCACGTTAACACTGTGGAGTTGAGGGTTGAGTAATCCGCAGGGCGGTGAGTAATCCACAGGGCGGTGAGTAATCCACAGGGCGGTGAGTAATCCATAGGGCGGCGAGCGGCGGCCGTGGAACGAGTCACTTTAACACTGTGGAGTTGAGGGTTGAGTAATCCATAGGGCGGCGAGCGGCGGCCGTGGAGTGATTCAATAACACCGTGGGGCTGCGCAGAATGCGCGTGAGGTCGTGCTGAGGGCGCAAGGAGGCGTCAGAGGGTGAAGTGGCTGCGCTGAGTGCACATAGGCCACTGAGGCGTATGAGGAAGCAGGGCCCGCGCTAAACACGCATAAGGCCGCTGAGGACGCGGTGAGCCGTCTGGAGGAGGGCAGCGGCCGCGCTAAATGCGCATAGGCCGCAGTGAGGCCTCGGAGGAAGCAGGGCCCGCGCTAAATGCGCATAAGGCCGCTGAGGACGCAGTGAGGCGCCTGGCGGGGTAGTGGCCGCGCTGAATGCGCATAGGCCGCTGAGGACGCAGTGAGGCGTCTGAGGGCAAAAATGCCCTGAGGAAGGCACAGAAGGTGCCGGGGTTTGGGTGGGGAACCTGACTAGGTGGCGGCTACACGTAAACGTGTAATTCTCCCTATCCCGCTTACAACCTAGCAATCACCAGTGAAGCTGGAGGCTAGGAATATACAGCGGGAGCAATGGGACGAATGCTTCCGAAGACGCAGGTCCCACGACTAGGAGAGGTGTGCTCTTGTGTCCAGCAAAACATAGAAATTGCATTTCTATGCCCAGATGGGGCAGCCCCCAGTTAAAGCCACCTAGAAACCATTAGCTTACACTCCGGGTCACCATTTGTAACTAGGTGGAGTGTTCATAGCTTTGGTTTAACTGGAATGAAGGATACTCATTTGGCCAGTTTAGGTTAATTTTATTTCATAAAATCTGGAGTATATATACAAAATTTCAGGTCTCATAAATGGTTGTTTTCAAGGTGTTATGTAAAACTCGCCAAGACATGCGAGTTTCACCAAAGATACTTCCAGTATATATTGCTGGTGACACGTTGTATATAATTGATTATATTGATAAGCTGATAACAGTGCAAACACATGATAATTACAATAACAATATTGAAGACTACAATATAGAATAGTCCCCGTGCTACTCTGATTCTCTGTTAGAGACCGCACTTGGTAGAGAACGGAAACATGAAGACTGAAAGGGGTGACTTATTTAGTCGCTACACAGTCACTGTGTTGAGCCATTATACTACCACCTACTGTGGAATAATCTGCCTTATGTCTGTCTGTTCTCTTGCTGTTTGGTAGCTGCCACTGTGGTCGCCCAAGCTGTACTTTGGCCCAAGTATAACACCTTGTTACTAACATTCATAAATGTACAATGCACATGTCACATATGAAGCTTTTATTATCTTTTAACATGGATTGGCATTTACAGATATGAAAATATAGGTATGCATGCTTTATTACATATTTTGAAGATTACACAGGCACATGCTCTTTGGGAAACACATAGGCAGTAACGCCATATAATTACTCCTAGCGTTGACCAATTATTGCTCTGACCACAAATCTGGATGCAAAGGTGTGATTTTCGGATCAATTAATTTGCATTTGACACATGCCCACACAATGTGACTAGTAATAGTATTTGCAATTAATTACTTTCTTTTCTTTGTTGATCAGTGTTGCAAGATTGCCAAGGGACAGAAGGTGCTGGGAAAACTCAGTGACAGAGAGACGGCACAATTCCTGCGCAGCACTGCCGAGCCACCACACCAGAGGCTGGACAATAGCAAGCCAAGGGTCAGCCAACAAAGATTCTCACAAGATCAAAATATACAAGGTCTAGAGTTTTCCATATCAGATAAGGTAAGTCAAATAGAACTACATTATTATTTAATATTTTTATTCTAGTTCATATGTTGGCCGTCTGAACTCTATTAACTCCTTCACTGCGGCTGTACAAATACCGTCTCTCAGCAATCTAAGGGTTCCCTGCGGCTGTACAAATACCGTCTCAGCAATCTAAGGGTTCCCTGCGGCTGTACAAATACCGTCTCAGCAATCTAAGGGTTCCCTGCGGCTGTACAAATACCGTCTCTCAGCAATCTAAGGGTTCCCTGCGGCTGTACAAATACCGTCTCAGCAATCTAAGGGTTCCCTGCGGCTGTACAAATACCGTCTCTCAGCAATCTAAGGGTTCCCTGCGGCTGTACAAATACCGTCTCTCGGCAATCTAAGGGTTCCCTGCGGCTGTACAAATACCGTCTCTCAGCAATCTAAGGGTTCCCTGCGACTGTACAAATACCGTCTCTCAGCAATCTAAGGGTTCCCTGCGGCTGTACAAATACCGTCTCTCGGCAATCTAAGGGTTCCCTGCGGCTGTACAATACCGTCTCTCAGCAATCTAAGGGTTCCCTGCGGCTGTACAAATACCGTCTCTCAGCAATCTAAGGGTTCCCTGCGACTGTACAAATACCGTCTCTCAGCAATCTAAGGGTTCCCTGCGGCTGTACAAATACCGTCTCTCAGCATCTAAGGGTTCCCTGCGGCTGTACAAATACCGTCTCTCAGCAATCTAAGGGTTCCCTGCGGCTGTACAAATACCGTCTCTCGCAATCTAAGGGTTCCCTGCGGCTGTACAAATACCGTCTCTCAGCAATCTAAGGGTTCCCTGCGGCTGTACAAATACCGTCTCTCAGCAATCTAAGGGTTCCCTGCGGCTGTACAAATACCGTCTCTCAGCAATCTAAGGGTTCCCTGCGGCTGTACAAATCCGTCTCTCAGCAATCTAAGGGTTCCCTGCGGCTGTACAAATACCGTCTCTCAGCAATCTAAGGGTTCCCTGCGGCTGTACAAATACCGTCTCTCAGCAATCTAAGGGTTCCCTGCGGCTGTACAAATACCGTCTCTCAGCAATCTAAGGGTTCCCTGCGGCTGTACAAATACCGTCTCTCAGCAATCTAAGGGTTCCCTGCGGCTGTACAAATACCGTCTCTCGCAATCTAAGGGTTCCCTGCGGCTGTACAAATACCGTCTCTCAGCAATCTAAGGGTTCCCTGCGGCTATACAAATACCGTCTCTCGGCAATCTAAGGGTTCCCTGCGGCTGTACAAATACCATCTCTCGGCAATCTAAGGGTTCCCTGCGGCTGTACAAATACCGTCTCTCGGCAATCTAAGGGTTCCCTGCGGCTGTACAAATACCGTCTCTCGGCAATCTAAGGGTTCCCTGCGGCTGTACAAATACCGTCTCTCAGCAATCTAAGGGTTCCCTGCGGCTGTACAAATACCGTCTCTCAGCATCTAAGGGTTCCCTGCGGCTGTACAAATACCGTCTCTCGGCAATCTAAGGGTTCCCTGCGGCTGTACAAATACCGTCTCTCAGCAATCTAAGGGTTCCCTGCGGCTGTACAATACCGTCTCTCAGCAATCTAAGGGTTCCCTGCGGCTGTACAAATACCGTCTCTCGGCAATCTAAGGGTTCCCTGCGGCTGTACAAATACCGTCTCTCGGCAATCTAAGGGTTCCCTGCGGCTGTACAAATACCGTCTCTCGGCAATCTAAGGGTTCCCTGCGGCTGTACAAATACCGTCTCTCAGCAATCTAAGGGTTCCCTGCGGCTGTACAAATACCGTCTCTCAGCAATCTAAGGGTTCCCTGCGGCTGTACAAATACCGTCTCTCGGCAATCTAAGGGTTCCCTGCGGCTGTACAAATACCGTCTCTCAGCAATCTAAGGGTTCCCTGCGGCTGTACAAATACCGTCTCTCGGCAATCTAAGGGTTCCCTGCGGCTGTACAAATACCGTCTCTCAGCAATCTAAGGGTTCCCTGCGGCTGTACAAATACCGTCTCTCAGCAATCTAAGGGTTCCCTGCGGCTGTACAAATACCGTCTCTCGGCAATCTAAGGGTTCCCTGCGGCTGTACAAATACCGTCTCTCGGCAATCTAAGGGTTCCCTGCGGCTGGTACATAGAGGGTTTCTGTATTTAAACTCCTTGATCAATGATACTGTGGGTAAATATTCGCTGTGATAGGCTTGTATGGCAACAGTGTCAAGTGTTGTGATATAATAGAACCTCTTTTTCTGCTTGTGTGAGTTAGTGTGACTAATAAGGTCAAGCGGTACAGTACGACGTGTTGACGCCGCCGCGCCCTCTACTTCAATGGCCAGGCTAAATAGTCAAGATATTGAACATATTCTTGATGGATATAAAACAGAAGCATGAATGAATGAATGCATGAATGAATGAGGCATTTATGTACCAAAATAAGCTGTATTATGTTGAGTAGCAAGTGGTTTCATTGTGCGTCTGGCAGCACGGTCACGGCCCTGTTGCTGCACTGTGACGTAACTCTTCACTTAGCTGGTAGCCTCCACCAAGACCAAACATAGATTTTCTGGTATGGAATGAGCATCCTATTCATTTAGGCACTTTAAATATGATAAGTAATTATTTTTTATTTTAATTAAACCTGCCGCACAGGGGGGTAGGCCTATGAATTTGATATCAGCAGTGAAGGGGTTAAGGCATACAATACATGACTACCAGTTATACAAGACAAATATATAAACATCTAGGCCATATGTAAACCTTTTTTGTATCTTTGTATTTGGGTATCGTGATTTGATTACATGTAACAGCATGAATAGTTGAATACATAGTCATATGTATGTATGTGTGTGAGGATAGAAGTTGATGTACAAAAAATATGCAGAAAAAAAGTTTTAGCAATATTATTTAATAGGACATTATTTTCAAGGGTTGAAAAACTTTGAGAAATCAAATCCGCGAGCCTGAAAGTGAGCCTGAAGGGTTTACTGTATATATAGTAAACCCTTAATAAACCCAACCTCTTTAAACTGAATTTTGGATCAACCGAACGCCGCCGTGTTGCTTTCGAACAAGCCTCTGATATACAGAAAATGCCCGTGTGTTTCAGTTTACACTCGGTCCTCATTGTGTGGACTACTTACTCGTGTCCTCTCTAGTCAGACCTCACCTAGACTATGCAGTTCAGTTTTGGTCTCCATATTACAGGATGGATATACAGGTTGAAGTTCCCAAACTCGGCAACCTCGGGACCAGCGCCGAGCCGAGTAATGGAATTTTCCGACTTTTAGAACGTACTGAGGTTCCGCCATCCAACTTCTACAAAAGGTCAATTTTCTCAGAAATAGTTAGCACATTGTTCTTCCTTTTCTTTTCACTTCCACCAGTAGGTGTTCCTGGACGTTTGGGAGCCATAATACCAATAACAGACCTGTAGAAGTACACAAAATAACAGTGTACACAACTCTACAGTCACAACACCACTGAACAATAACAACAAACAAATCGGCGGGAGAAACCAAGCGGCCTAGTGTGGTGGCACCCAGCGGCCTAGTGTGGTGGCACCCAGCGGCCGACCCGGCAACTACGCACCGGGTTTTGGGTGTTCTGCCGTGTTTTGGAAAATCCGGAACCATAGCCGAGTTTTGGGTGTTGCCGAGTCTTGGGATGCCGAGTTTGGGAACTTCAACCTGTAGCCTTGTTAGAATCAGTGCAGAGAAGGGTGACCAAAATGATTCATGGGATGCGTAACTTTAGTTATGAGAAGAGATTGAAACTATTAAATTTACACTCACTCGAGAGACGCAGAGTAAGGGGCGATCTGATAGAAGTTTTTAAGTGGATAAAGGGATTTAATAAAGGAGAGTTAGGAAAATTTCTTACGGCTTGTAACCAGGGTAGAACAAGAAGTAACGGATTCAAGCTGGAAAAGCTTATATTTAAAAAAGAAATAGGGAAATACTGGTTCACAAATAGGGTGGTAAGATTGGAATGGACTCGGTAGACAGGTAGTTAGTGCGGAGTTATTAGGGAGCTTTAAAAGGAGGCTAGATAAATTCATGGATGGGGATGAAAAGTGGATGTAGGTAGTGTTAAGTAACAGCAACTACCTCTTGTAGGTCTTGCAGCCTCTTGTAGCTTCCTTATTTTCTTATGTTCTTATGTCCCACGTGTTACCGTACATACAGTTAACTTTGTTTAAACACGTAGGACCGAACGATGACCCTCATAAACTGAATTCTGTTCGGTTTATGCGGCGGACAACCAATCATCCTATAAACCGAACTATCGGATATTGGCCCGTATTCGTAGTCACATACCATCATTGTACGTGGTCATTGTTCACTTTTTGTCTTGTCCTAATTAAATCAATATGTCATGCCAGCTCTGTTGTGATTGCAATAGGAGTACTGTAGGATTGCTCTAGTACTTTCCATGGCAGCTACAAGATCTCTGTTGTGATTGCAATAGGAGTACTGTAGGATTGCTCTAGTACTTTCCATGGCAGCTACAAGATCTCTGTTGTGATTGCAATAGGAGTACTGTAGGATTGCTCTAGTACTTTCCATGGCAGCTACAAGATCTCTGTTGTGATTGCAATAGGAGTACTGTAGGATTGCTCTAGTACTTTCCATGGCAGCTACAAGATCAAGTGAATAATTTTGACTGAGTAGAAATGGAACAAAATCATAGCAATGACCACGAGCAATCATGGTATGTGACTACGAATACGAGCAATTGTGATCAACCCTTCCCCTCAATTGGTTCGTTGTATCGAGGGTTTACTGTATACAGTAAGATCTTGCATCTAACGAGTATTAGGTACCAAAAAAACACTCGTTAGATACAAATTTGTTAGATGTGAATGCATAAACATATAGGGAAAATTACAATAGGTAAAACAAAAAATTGTGCCTAATCCCAAGCCACATTTCAGCTGCTCATAATTGATAATTTGACTTCAGGGTGATTTGCGCTATATCAAATTCACGTCATGTGAACACTTGTAAGTCAAGAAGAAATGTCTATGATCCAATGTGCAGCCTCACTTCTCTATAGTTTCAGTAAGATTTCTGTTAACATATCTCTCACTTCTCTCTATAGTAGTTTCAGTAAGATTTCTGTTAACATATTTCATATGCCATATGTGTGCATGCAAAAGTGTGTGAGAACATGGAACGTGTGTATGCAAAAGTGTGTGAGAACATGGAACGTGTGTATGCAAAAGTGTGTGAGAACATGGAACGTGTGTATGCAAAAGTGTGTGAGAACATGGAACGTGTGCATGCAAAAGTGTGTGAGAACATGGAACGTGTGTATGCAAAAGTGTGTGAGAACATGGAACGTGTGTATGCAAAAGTGTGTGAGAACATGGAACGTGTGCATGCAAAAGTGTGTGAGAACATGGAACGTGTGTATGCAAAAGTGTGTGAGAACATGGAACGTGTGTATGCAAAAGTGTGTGAGAACATGGAACGTGTGCATGCAAAAGTGTGTGAGAACATGGAACCTGTGCATGCAAAAGTGTGTGAGAACATGGAACCTGTGCATGCAAAAGTGTGTGAGAACATGGAAGGTAATACTTTGCAGGGCTGTTGTTTAAACAGAATCCTAGAGATTGTCCGCATGCAGCTATTATGGTCGGGAAAAACATGGGCCCAAAGGCAAAGTTGTGACTCTTTATTTTGCCATGAAAAGTGTGGAGGTATATTATGAGTGCAGGTGTGCTCCTTTGCATCCATTTTGAGGATAGGGGTGGCAAGTTTTTATTTCAGCATCATTCAAGGAGTCAAACCTCAAAAGGTGAGGGACAGAATTTCTGCTATGTACTATTAATATTTAGACCTTTGATTTATGTGGCTTTTTGTTCTTTGACTATTTGCAGCCCATGTCTGTAAAGGGACATATTCTGCAACCCCCACAACTACTTATGAACAAGGAGTTCCCACCAGAGAAAGGAGTGTGGGACATCAGAGACAAGTCTTTTTACCAAGGGGCTGAACTGACTTGCTGGGCTCTTCTCCATTATAACGTTGGCTTCATCAGGGATGATGCACTGAGGTAAGCTGATCAATCACCCTTCAAACCTACATCTGCACTGTCTCCATCGCCACCACCACTATCATCATCACCATTATGATCAGTAGCATCATAATCATTACTAGAAATGAGTCACCCTCGTGCAACACAGCGCCTAACTTCTGATCTTTCTTTAATTCTTAATAGGGCAAAGCAAACCTTGTTTTCTTCAATGCATGGCCCATGCAAGCCCAATTTCTTCACCTATCTATTCGACATAACCTGCCGGACAACTATCCCATTTTCTTCAATGACTCTTAGCTGTCTCCCACTTCAACAATGAACATACTTGGGCTATCCTATACTAAAAATCTGAACTGAAAATTTCACTTCTCATCTCATGCTAAATCATCTTTTTAGAAGTTAAGTGTATTGTGGCGTCTGCATCAATTATATTCACCCTTCCAACTGCTTGCTCTGTACAGGGGGGGCATACGCCGGAGGGCGCGTCGCCTCGCCCACCCTACGACGCCACTCCCGGGAGTCACCACGCGCGAGTCCCCATGCAGGCTCCCTTCCCATGCCAAGCAACTCTCCACAACAATTTCCATCACATGACAATTATTCACATTAAATTCCATTTCCATTTATATCTTTTCACTTTTTCTAATTTCCATGACATACCGTATTTTAGGGCTTATAAGACGCTGCATCTTGGAAGACGCACCCTCATTTTGGAAAGAAATGTTTAAGAGAAAATAAAACAGGCCACCAAAACTGTTGTCTGATACACAGTCATTTTCACAGCAGAACACTCACTAGTCATTATCTTCATTCACCACTGCTCATCAGACATTTTTATTTTCTAGCTTGTATGCGATAGTACACTGGTACCTTGACTTACGAGTGCCCCAACTTACGAGTTTTCCGAGTTACGAGCAGTCGCTCGGTCAATTTTTTGCTTTGAGTTGCGAGCCAAAATCAGAGGTACGAGCGATTTTGTTTTTTTGTTTTTTTGTTACGAGCGAGCTTTAGATACGTTGCCGCACGTGCAGCGAACGCCACAACATCCGCCCAGCATCCCGCGTCTCACTCGTTCACTTCACCTGGTTACCTCGCCGTGGAAGCATCTCTGTTGTGTTGTGCTCACACAGGCGAATGCAAATGACGGAGGGTGAGTGCAGTACGTTTAGCGGCAGTTCCACCCACAGCTGTTTCCAACAGCTGATACACAGAGTGTAAACACTGGCGAATGCAAATGGCGGAGGGTGAGTGCAGTCCAGTCATATAGGTACAGTAAAAAAATTGGGGTGTGTTTTTTGGGGCTGGAACGGATTAATGGTATTTCAATTAATTTCAATGGGGAAAACTGATTTGATATACGAGCAAATTGAGTTACGAGCTCGATCAATGAACGAATTAAACTCGTAAGCCAAGGTACCACTGTATACTGATAAACCGGTCTATATGATCCGTATATATATATGAATCCGAGCCGCCCTCCGACTTAAGGGCCATTGTGCAACAGGCGGATATTCCGTGCGCAGTCCAGATTGACAGTGGTCTATGGTTGAGGCAATGGATAGAGATAATTGGACGTGTATCATCGAGCGTCTAACCTCATAAGACATTATGGGAAAATCTGACGTTTAGCAGAAAGATGATAATGATTTTGCTGCAATTGTAAAGTAATGCCACCATGAACACCACCGGCCTCTCATAGCAGAGCATCATACTGCCCCCTATTTACTGCCAGTCAATCACAGACCCAGAAACTTATTATAGACCCATGATTAGGCCCTGGCCTTTGTTGGGGCAATAGGATACTGAGGAACAAGATAGGAAGACAACATTGTAATACAGTACACTAGGAATCACTAGGAACAGCTTGCACTGCAAAAATTAACATATGATATGTCCTACAGTGATATTTTTTTATTTATTTCCAAAAATACTTGTGATCATGCAAATCCAGTAATATCAAAGCTGCGGATTTTGGGACTCCAGTATAATGCACTTCAAGTTATTTGAGTATTTTTAAGGCATACATTTTTCATACTCTCAATTTTCTAGGTATTATTTACAGTGTATTAGCAAATACTATATTCATCTTTTTATATTCCATTTTCTTTTTTGCTGGAAATCAAATGCTAGTCTCTATGATTACTAATTGCCTGTTTTGTGTCTCAGGGAGTTCATAGGCAGCTTGAAGAAGATGGGCAAGGAGCGTGGCATGACCATGAGTGATCCGTGTCTGGTATTCAATGGCCACAATCCTGAACCAGAGAGAGACCTTCCAAATGTCAAGAAGAAATATCCCAATGTTCAGGTGATCATGGTGGTTCTGCCAAGAGATGGAGACTACTATGGTATTTATGTGTGTTCTGTTGTCATCATTACCGGTAATCCTGCTGCCAGTGTAAAGACCCTATTTTGTGCTGTCTTAAGAAGCACCTTTGTACAAGATGCCTCCATTTTCAAGAAACTTTAGGGAAAAAATTATTTTCCACATTTTATTTTCATAAAATTTTGCACATAGGGATGCAGGGCAGCATAGGAATGATTATATATATATATACAGTCAACCCTCGATTTAACGGGAAATTACCCGATTGATGATTTTATTTATTTATTTAACGCTAATTTATGCATGGTTCTAATTAATTTATCAGATAACGAAATATAGCAATGGAAAGCTAATAAAATTGCGCTTCTATTGATACCCTTCATGATAAAAGTTGACTCGCAAAGTTTTAAATGGCGAAGAGTTGAAGTGAATATTAAGTTCATGCATATTTCTTCATAGTCTCGTAATGGCATTTCTTTAGCGTGTTTTACTGTTTTTTATTTGATAATATTATAGAACAAACATTTACGAAGATTACAGTATATCATATATTCTGATAAACCAGTCTATATGATCCGTATATATATATATATGAATCCGAGCGGCCCTCCGACTTCAGCCCCTTGTGCGACGGGCGATATTCCGTGCGCAGTCCAGGTCTACAGTGGTCTATGGTCTAGGTTAACGGCAAAAGTTTCACCGAAACTCATAAAAGAGGATGACCACGATTCAGTTAGGAAAGCTAGAAGATCTTAGTTAGAAAATATATGTCCCATTGAGAAGATAGTAGTGTGCGTTGTAGTTACTTATGACTTTTGTGAGAAATATAACAACTTGTTCAACAGTTCATCTTAAATATTTATTCATACCTTGTGCAATATGAGGCAGGTCACTCAAAAGTCATTCTCTAGCACCAGAGATCTGACATTTAGAGCTTTTAATTTAAGAATACAATATGTAAATGTCTTTAGTCATCCTCAAACTTTAAAAAATATTTATCCATCAGCACGTGTGAAGAAAGTAGGAGACCGTGAAATCGGTGTGCTGACACAGTGTGTACAAGGGTTAAACGTGAAGAAAAATGGCGCCCCTGTTGTGGGTAACCTTCTGCTGAAGATCAATGCCAAAATTGGAGGCATCAATAATATTCTTGGAAAACATCAACACCTTCTGCTAACATGTGGACTGATTTTTTTCTTCTTCTTCTTCTCTCTTCTCTCCTCTCTCTCCTCTCTCTCTCTCTCTCTCTCTCGTCTCTCTTCTCTCTTCTTCTCTCCTTCTGTCTGTCTCTGTCTTGTCTGTCTGTCTGTCTCTCTGTCTCGTCTGTCTTCTGTCTGTCTGTCTTCTGTCCTCTCTCGTCTCTGTCTTCTTCGTCTTCTGTCTGTCTGTCT
Source organism: Chionoecetes opilio (assembly GCA_016584305.1). Classification (NCBI taxonomy): domain Eukaryota; kingdom Metazoa; phylum Arthropoda; class Malacostraca; order Decapoda; family Majidae; genus Chionoecetes; species Chionoecetes opilio. The sequence goes on from JACEEZ010023127.1 coordinate 75,282, forward strand.
CTGTCTTCTCTTCTCTTCTCGTCTCTCTCTCTCTCTCTTCTCTCTCTCTCTCCTGTCCTGTCTGTCTGTCTGTCTCGTCTTCCTTCTCTCTCTCTCTCTCTCTGTCTGTCTGTCTGTCTGTCTGTCGCTGTCTCTGTCTGTCTGTCTGTCTGTCTGTCTGTCTGTCTGTCTGTCTGTCTGTCTGTCTGTCTGTCTGTCTGTCTGTCTGTCTGTCTGTCTGTCTGTCTGTCTGTCTGTCTGTCTGTCTGTCTGTCTGTCTCTTCTCTGTCTCTCTCTCTCTCTCTCTCTCTCTTCTCCTCTCTTCTCTCTCTCTCTCTCTCTCTCTCTCTCTCTCTTCTCTCTCTCTCTCTCTCTCTCTCTCTCTCTCTCTCTCTCTCTCTCTCTCTCTCTCCCCCCCCCCCCTGCTTAGATCTCTATATGTTAATAGTTATTGATCCTGTATCTATGTTTATACATGCACCCATCTATCCCTGCACCATCATCGTTAGTAGAAGTAGCAGCCATTGTATTCCCCTGCTGGACAAGGGCATCTCTGAAATCTCGCCATCCATTTCAATATTTTGTCATTTCATTTCAGTTCAAGACCGTTACTAATAAAAATATTTCAAACTTTAATTGCACACAGTCCGCAGCATTTCTTAGACCTTGTGCTTCAATCTTGTCAGAACATTTCAAGTGGTGGCTACCCAAAAGCCTGGGTGTACTTTGTTCAACATTTTGTGTCTTGCCTGCCACAACCTTACCATGTTTATTGTCTATCAACATTGAAGGATAAGTTAAATCAGCCCTTGCAATTATTTTACCATTCATATAGGATAGTTATGTTTGCTGAACTAATTACATTTATGGCAATCAGTGTCTGTTGATAAATAGTGGTCAGGTACTACAAGCACTATTACCACTACATTATTAGAAGTACAGCCAAATTCCCAACATCCGACCTCCAAACATCCGACTTGTCCAAACAACTGACTTTTTCCACCACCACATTGTGTCTTGTTTTGGCCATTTATTTTACTTTTTTTTTTTTTTATAGTTTTTAGGAAACATTGATTTGTGGTTTTATTTATGCATGAATTTTACTTTGGCGTCTACCACTGGATCGGCCTTCAAGAGCTGCATCTTTTATGTTCTATACCATTTTGTCCTTACGTTTATGGCTACCGTGATATCCCAACATCCGACTATTCCGATTATCCGACCTACCTTCGGTCCCCCCAAGGTGGGATAATTAATACTTAGCTGTAGCGCATGTTATCGTTACTTTGACGTGACCAAGAACTCTTAAGCTCTCTTACCAGTAAAGGCTACCACATTAGGTTTATTTTAGCCGTTGGTTTATGTAAGTCACATAAGGTTTTACCACAGGAAAGGATTCATAAATATGATTAGGGAATGCGAGGGGGTTAAGACACAATAGCGGGTGTATTTGTGTACACCTTTTTGTAAGGTTGAGACTCCTTGCTACATGAGGACTGAGGACTGGTAACAAGCAGGTGTTTTGTTGCATCCTCATGTCTTCCTAGACCCAGTCCTCTTCAATGTCAAATAAAAAAACAACATAATAATCTTAATGCCATATAGCCAGGGATTAGCCGGGCACCTGTAACCCATGCAACTACATTTCATGGCACACAAAATTGATTCTGTTCCTTCCAGGTCTTCTATGTTATTATACATTACATCAATTCATATTGCAAGCATCAACAATGATATTTCTTTTTAAATATACCATGCTGCCTTCAGACTTGATATTTTTATGCTCCCATCATTTTCTGACCTTTTACTTCTCTGTTCCCATGACTCTTGGCCACCCACAAATGTTCAAGCTATTGGCATAAAGTTCAGATTTTATCACAGAAATACAAAATGATAAATTCTCTAGATCTCTAAATTGTTTGCACCAAAGGGTAAATGTGGCGATGGCCTTTGCCTCATCAAAATGTAAGCTAATAGTCCTATGAGTTTTTGAAAGGAGTCACAATGAGGTGAGTGAGTACAACGTATTTTTGACAGAAATCTTATTCTTTATATGCAGGTATTCAACAGTCCAGTCATGATCATGGGTGCCGATGTTAATCATCCTCCGGCTCACGACAGAGCCACGCCTTCCCTGGCAGCCGTTGTGGCCTCCATTGACCGCCATGCATCAAATTATGCTGTAGAAGTTCGTCATCAGAAGCACCGAACTGAAATGATTCAAGACATTCAAGAAATGACAAAGTAAGTTCTTGGATTAGTCAGGGAAGACCTCTAATGCTCATACTTAAAAGAAATACAATACAGAATAGTACAGATAGTTCTCATTATGCATGCGGATCTGGTTCCTAGAAGCTATAGTGTATCATGATGTTACAAACTAAACATGATATTCAATGCAAACTGAAACAATTATGAAACAAAACAACAGTGTAGGCAGCAGCTCTTAACATGGGGGGGCGTGGGTAATTACCAAGGGGGGCGTGGGTAATTACCAAGGGGGGCGTGGGTAATTACCAAGGGGGGCGTGAGCCCAGAGAGAAAAAGGAAAAACTAAATATTTCATTAAACATGACCTAACTAAATATGCTAGATATATGTGAGGTGTTTATGAATAATTATATGCACAATTAATCATTGGAGGCATACGCCGGGGGGCGCGTTGCCTTGCCCACCCTACGACGCCACTCGGGGGTCACCACACGCGAGTCCCCAGGCAGGCTCCCTTCTCATACCAAGCAGCTCTCGACAAGAAGCATCAACTTGCCCCAGCCACGAGCCTTGTGGGCGCCCCCTTGGCCTCCTCCACGCCGGAGGAGGAAGGATTGTCTCTTACAGATACAACCCGATGGGAAGGATTGGTTTCAGGGTAGCGTGCCACATGCCCATATAGCCGAAGCTCGCGCTGATGGACTATGCAGGTAATAGGCCTCGATTCAGTCTCACGGTGCAATCGCTGATTTGACACGTAATCATCCCAGCGATACCCCATGATTCTTCGAAGACACTTATTACCAAAGGCATTGATTCGTCTCTTCAAGTCGCTATTTAGTGTCCATGTCTCACAACCATAGAGTAAGACAGGGATCACAAGCGACTTGAAGATCCGGATCTTTGTCCTCCTGCACAGGTACCGACAACGCCAAATACTCCCGCTGAGCGAGTCCATAACACCGTGGGCTATGCCAACCCGCCGTAAGACTTCTTGACATGACCCGCCGTCATTATGGACTGCGCTACCAAGGTATGTAAAACTTTCCAAGATCTCAATGTCCTCAGCAGTCCCGCTATCTCTCTCCACTTCATCCATGTATTTGCTACTCGTGTTCTGACTGCTCGCGCCGCTCCACCCTTGCTATCTAATATGTCGCCAAGATAACAAAACTGTTTCACTTCTTCTACAGGTTGAAGTTCCCAAACTCGGCAACCTCGGGACCAGCGCCGAGCCGAGTAATGGAATTTTCCGACTTTTAGAACATAGATATATTAAGGGGAAAAAAATTCATCCAACTTCTTCAAAAGGTCAATTTTCTCAGAAATAGTTAACACATTGTTCTTCCTTTTCTTTTCACTTCCACCAGTAGGTGTTCCTGGACGTTTGGGAGCCATAATACCAATAACAGACCTGTAGAAGTACACAAAATAACAGTGTACACAACTCTACAGTCACAACACCACTGAACAATAACAACAAACAAATCGGCGGGAGAAACCAAGCGGCCTAGTGTGGTGGCACCCAGCGGCCGACCCGGCAACTACGCGCCGGGTTTTGGGTGTTCTGCCGGGTTTTGGAAAATCCGGAACCATAGCCGAGTTTTGGGTGTTGCCGAGTCTTGGGATGCCGAGTTTGGGAACTTCAACCTGTATTACATCGTCATTCACTTCTATAGTTTATACCTCTTCCTCTTCTGGTGGGCCCCTCAGTTGATTCTTAAACACACTGAACAGCATATCTAACACCCCATTTAGGTTTCCTTGTCCCGAACATTTTTTATGGCACCACTTGTCACATTCCTTGCATGGAATAGAGTTTACTCCTACTCCACTACCGGCCACTCCACAGGGAAACCTTCCCACTTGTATATTTTGGTCTATTTTCTTGCCTGTTACCATCATCTTCGTCCTGGACATAGTCACCTTCAGACCTCTTCTCTCCATTGCTTGCTTCCAATCTATAAATTTCCTCTCAATGTCCTCCTTTGTCTCAGCTGTCAAAACTAAATCATCTGCATATAGCAGCTCCCACGGATCTCCTGTTCTGCATTCCTTTGTGGCCTCTTCCATCACTACCACAAACAATAGAGTACTGAGGACTGAGCCTTGATGCAGCCCCACACCTATCTCAAAGGCATCTGGTGTTCCTCCAGCTACTCTCATCCTTGATCTTGACCCTTCATACAGTGCCATTACCAACCTTACAAGCCTCTCCGCTACCTTCTGTCTTCGTGATACCCATCTAATTGTCCTTCCTGGAATCCTGTCAAATGCCTTTTCCCGATCCACAAACACATGATCTAGCCTTTTCTTATTATTATTATATTTTTCCTGGAGATGTCATGGGATGAAGATTGCATTGGTAGTTGACTTTCCAGCCAGAAAACTAAAATGGCAGTCATCGATCTTGATGAGTTTCTTACCGACAACGCAAAATAACCGTGTTGAGCGAGTCCAGAACACAGTGGTATATGCAAATCCGTCATAAGACTTAACATGACCTGCTGTCATCCCGGACTGCGCTACCAATGTATGTAAAACTTTCCAATATCTCAATGTCCTCGCCGCATGCATGAAAAGACAGTACTGTTTCATTTAATAAGCCTCCAAACACCTTAGACTTGCAAAGCCTCCCTGGACCTTAGTCTTGGGCCAGGAGACCTCAAGTCCCAAAGGCTTTGCCTCCTAATACAACGCCTCATGAGCCATCACCAGGACCTCCAGCGACTCAGCAAAGATTACTGCATCACCCACAAAAACAAGATCAGTGATCTTGGTATCACCTAAGGATGCTTCACAATCACTTTGGTCCACATATTTGCCCACCTCCTGGCGGCAATGTATTCCCATAGTTTCTTTGTCGCCCAGCGCTTCTGCCCTGCCTCAACATGACAACATGTTTCCTCCAACCCACGACGTGACAATGGCTTGTGGATATCAACTGGGTGTGCTGCTCCAGGTTCCTGTTGTGCTTCTCATCACTGAGCACGTTTCCTGCTTCTTGCCGCCAGTGTTTTGATGTCGCGGCTCCTGCTGTTGTTTTGCCCACTCTACTTCCCTGCCAGCTCATCAGACTGTTCCAGCTTCATGGCCACTCCAAGCATCCAGCAGCACCCAGGTCTCCTTCAACCACATCGAGTCACTACGCTAAAGTGATCTTTTTCTTGTTGTTGTCAGTGTACCACACAGCAGTTTTACAGTGGTTCTTGTTGTCAGTGTACCACACAGCAGTTTTACAGTGGTTCTTGTTGTCAGTGTACCACACAGCAGTTTTACAGTGGTTCTTGTTGTCAGTGTACCACACAGCAGTTTTACAGTGGTTCTTGTTGTCAGTGTACCACACAGCAGTTTTACAGTGGTTCTTGTTGTCAGTGTACCACACAGCAGTTTTACAGTGGTTCTTGTTGTCAGTGTACCACGTAGCAGTTTTACAGTGGTTCTTGTTGTCAGTGTACCACACAGCAGTTTTACAGTGGTTCTTGTTGTCAGTGTACCACACAGCAGTTTTACAGTGGTTCTTGTTGTCAGTGTACCACGCAGCAGTTTTACAGTGGTTCTTGTTGTCAGTGTACCACGCAGCAGTTTTACAGTGGTTCTTGTTGTCAGTGTACCACGCAGCAGTTTTACAGTGGTTCTTGTTGTCAGTGTACCACGTAGCAGTTTTACAGTGGTTCTTGTTGTCAGTGTACCACACAGCAGTTTTACAGTGGTTCTTGTTGTCAGTGTACCACGCAGCAGTTTTACAGTGGTTCTTGTTGTCAGTGTACCACGCAGCAGTTTTACAGTGGTTCTTGTTGTCAGTGTACCACACAGCAGTTTTACAGTGGTTCTTGTTGTCAGTGTACCACGCAGCAGTTTTACAGTGGTTCTTGTTGTCAGTGTACCACACAGCAGTTTTACAGTGGTTCTTGTTGTCAGTGTACCACGCAGCAGTTTTACAGTGGTTCTTGTTGTCAGTGTACCACGCAGCAGTTTTACAGTGGTTAGTGTTATTTTTTCAATGTGAATTTCAAAGTCCTTACAGCCTTTGTTTGGCTTATATCTCAGATTTTACTTATAAATTTTAGTGCCTCCCAGTTCATTGCATCGTGAGTCACATTGGGATCTTATGTGGCTTCGCGGGATTCCGGCAAGGGCTGTTGGTCTGCTGACTGGCCTGTACTCTGGGACTGAGAGTGCTATGAAATGTGGGGGAGGAGTATCCAGCATTCTTCTTGTGAATACAAAAGTGAGGTAAATCTGCGTCCTTGCCTCATCACTTTTCAATACTTGTATGGACTGGGTATTGGGCAAATATGTGGACCAAAGTGATTGTGAAGCATCCTTCGGTGATACCAAGATCACTGATCTTGTTTTTCCGACACCCACACACAAAGAAAATACACAAAACAATGTCACCAGATCAGCATCGCAGCCACCAATTTGTGTATGCCGATGTGGTTGGAAGAGCGAGGGAGGTGGTAGCGGGGCTGGGGATAGAGGTGGTGGGGCTGTAGCGGGGCTGGGGATAGAGGTGGTGGGGACTAGAAAGCGGGAGGTCCAGGAGTTCGTGTCTGGCCTGGTTGTCTTGTTAGTGTGTATTCCTTATGGGTAGTGTGTGGGGTAGAGAGTACACTGTTGGAATGTAACTTAGAAGGTATATTTACAGGTAAGGTAATAGACAGAGACAAACGTTGAAAAGAGGTGGCTGGCAGGATGGCGTCGGTGTTCAGTGAAACTTGAAATATGGCTCCGATCCCCCTGAGATTTTTACACGGTAAACTACAGTATTATGCAGCATTCCTGGCCAAGTTTGAAGACGACAGGATTCTTACTTTGTTTACATGAATTTATTTTTTTATTATATTTGGGCGTTTTTTGGCAAACTTTAATTTCTATCTCCTGCCTCATAAATGATCCTATGTCAATTTGCTTTATACCACTCGATAACACAATCACTCCTCTACATTTGTAAGTATGATTTTAGCTGTCGCAGGGAAATTGGATTTTTTTTTTTTTTTTCCATGTCGTACGGAATTTACCATAATCTCTACATTTTATATTTGTCATG
>JACEEZ010023127.1:83509-141009 GCA_016584305.1 Chionoecetes opilio
TTCTTGATTTTGTCACCCTCTGTAGTGAAGATTGCTGTGTGCAGTGGTCACGCGCTGTTAAGTAGTGAAGATATTGTGATGGGTAGTGATGATACGAGGAATGCACCAATCAGCTGCCCCGTAGAATAGAAGGGGAGGCAGGGGGCGTGGCTTCCTTACTGCATTTTGACCATAATAACAAAAATTGACTATAGGATTAAGCTTGAAGTACATATATGCAGCTGTAGAATGTACAACTTTTCCAAAGAGGAACAAATTATAATTTATAAAAGGAATAGGAATTTTGATTCTTTTCTTCTTTTCTTCGTTTAGAAATAGGAATGATTTTTTACCTATCACAATTTTTTTTTTTCAGGAATCTACTTAAGGCATTTTTCCGTAAAACCAAGAGGAAGCCCGAGAGGATTGTGATGTTCCGTGATGGAGTGAGTGAGTCTCAGTTCTTGGAAGTCCTATCTTATGAACTCAAAGCCATGAGGAATGCCTGTACAGAGCTACAGGCCGACTATAAGCCATCCATGACCTTTATTGTTGTTCAGAAGAGACATCACACAAGGTGAGTGAAATTGTTTTTCTCACACACACACAACACCACACCACACACATACACACACACCACACACATACACGCACACGCACGCACACACACGCGCACACACATAGGGAACTCCGTAGTGTAAGGGTTAGCACGCTCGGCTCACAACCAAGAAGTCCCGGGTTCGATCCCCGGGCGGAGCGAAGACAGAGGGGCGGTCTTCTTAAAAAACCCTATTTATTTAGTTAGGATGTTTGCATGGTACTACTGTATTTATCAGAAAACTAAATATATCAATGGAAAGCTAATAAAATTCTGCTTCTATAGATATCTTCCATCTTATAAGTTGTCCCACAAAGTTTTACATGACGACGTTTTTAAGTTCATGCATATTTCTTCAGAGTCTCATAATGACCTTTATTTAATGTGTTTTACTGTGTTTTATGTGATAATCTTATAGAACAAACATTTCCGAAGATAGCAGTATATCCTTTATACACGTATAACATGATATACTGCGGGGTCATGCCTTGAGAACTTCCCCGGGTCTAGAGCGAACAGAGAGGCCCTGGCACTGAGATGGCGCCCAGTAGCGTTTAACATAGGGCCTATGAATGGCGGTACCCTCTTATTACAGAGACCCTACAGAAGAGGAGGTTGACATTTTGGAACTTATCTATCTATCTATCATCAGGTTGGGGTTAACTTGTGAGAGCTCTTTACTCCCCCCTACTCCTGCACTACCAATCTTGATCAATAAAATGGAGTCCAATATCCAAGGGTTACCGTCACATGGGGAAACACTCATAATGATGTCTGCACTCAGGAGATAGTGCGTGATGAGGAGATCCACTCCCGTAGTAGCTTAAATGTCTTGGTGCATATTATGAGCTTCTGCGGTCATATCATACTTCTGAGCTTCTGCGGTCATATCATACTTCTGAGCTTCTGCGGTCATATCATACTTCTGAACTTCTGCGGTCATATCATACTTCTGAACTTCTGCGGTCATATCATACTTCTGAACTTCTGCGGTCATATCATACTTCTGAGCTTCTGCGTCAAATATAGAAAATGCGGTATACATACTTCTGAGACTTCTGCGGTTCAGTAGGTCTCCGATTCTGATGGATATGCTTGTTGAATAGTGCAAAAGGGATACAATATGAGTTCATGTAGAATCGTACTAAGTTTGAGTAAGCAGCTTGAAACTATTGAAGTTACGATCAACTCGAGAGCGTAGATTAAGATAGGGCGTCTATAGAAGTTTTGAATGTGGCATGGGTACAATATAGCGATGTGGTCAAGTTCTAGTCTATTGCGGGTAAACAGAGTACGGATGAACTCAGGTAGATTTAAAAGAGGAATTGGAGAACTGGTTACAAATATCGGTAGTGATGATTGCACGGACTATCGTCAGCTGTCAATGCGATCTATTGTCTTTGTGGATATTCATATGGTGGGTGTATAGTGATTGGTAACAGAACTCTCGGTATTCACGCTTGGCTCCTACTTTTGCTATATCATACTATCTAATGTTGCGTTATTTACAATTTTTTCTTTGCACAATTATATTTTCATGTATGCTCCATATAGAGAATTTGATATGCTAATTAATTCATGACTTTTTTGTTATTCAGATTGTTCTGCAGTGAGCGTGAAGGGGTGGGCAAGTGTGGCAATGTTCCCCCGGGGACGACAGTGGACAACACCATCACTCACCCGACTCAGAGGGACTTCTACCTGTGCTCTCATCAGGTGAGCTCTCCATAATATACTGTACACCCTTTTTTAATATTGAAAATACAGTAAAACCTCTCCTATTCGGACTAATTGGGCCGAGGAGTGGTCCGAGTAATGCAAGAATCCGAATAATGGGGGGATATGGAGGGGAAAAAAAAAAAAAAAAAAAAAAAAAAAAATAATAATAATAAATAATAATATTTATGTGTACATATAGCTAGGAAATTTCGACCCTTAAAAAAAAAAAAAAAAAAAAAATTCTAGATGTATATATAGCTAGGAAATTTCGACCCTAAAAAAAAAAAAAAAAAAAAAAAAAAAAAAAAAAAAAAAAAAAAAAAAAAAAAAAAAAAAAAAAAAAAAAATTCTAGTTGTATATATAGCTAGGAATTTCGACCTAAAAAAAAGGAGAGAAAAAAAAAGAGGAGGTCCGATAATGCAAGTCCGAACAAGGTTTACTGTATATCTTTTATAACAAAACCAATGACGAGATGCATAGCAATGTGACAGAAAAAGAAGAAAGGGAGCATCGCTGGACAAGCTACTATAGTCCTTTCATATAAGGGAAACTAATACATATATGAACGACATATAGCTAGGAAATTTCGACCCCTAAAAAAAAAAAAAAAAAAAAAAAAAAATCTAGTTGTATTTACAGCTAGGAAATTTTGACCCCTAAAAAAAAGAGAAAAAAAAAAGAGTCAAATAAATATGACAGTTGACTTAAATAATGACAGTGGTACTTAAATATAATTAGCTTATTGATCATACCCTGCAAAGTGTATGGTAGACTCTTAATTAGAAGAGTACAAAATATTATGAATGGCAAGGTTAGTGAGGAACAAGGTTTTAGGACTGGGAACAGTTGTGTACATCTCATCTTTAACATAAGGGTGATCATTGAAAAAAATGTTTGCGCAGGACAAAAAGTTCTGTTGCTAATTCTTAGATTATGAGAATATACAGGTTTGAAGTTCCCAACTCGGCAACCTCGGACAGCGCCGGCCGATAATGGAATTTTTCCGACTTTGAACGTGATATTAGGGAAAAAAGCATGAAATCACATGAAAATTAAGGTGTCAGATATCCCTCCTACCCCGAAACTAGTCACTGAGTCATTATATTTGTGAGGGTGACAAAATTATTCTAAACAAAGAAGCATTGTATACTCAAATAATGTATGGAAAAAGCTATATTTCCGATAGAAACCAGCGGCCTAGTGTGGTGACCACTAGCGGCCACCCGCAACTACGCTCGGTTTTTTGGTGGTTTCTTCGCCGTGTTTTGGAAAAATCCGGACCATAGCCGATTTTTTTGGGTGTTGCGATCTTGGATGCCGAGTTGTTGGACTTAACCTGTACTATATACAAGGCTAATTAGATGACGCAGTACAGTCTGTTCATGCGTGCGGTGGGGACATTGAGAATTTCGGAAAGTTTTACATACCTTGGTAGCAGATTCCAGAATGACGGCGGGTCACGTCATGAAGTCTTACGACGGATTAGCATAGCCCACGGTGTTATGGACTCGCTCAACACGAGTATTTAGTGTTTTCGGTACCTGTGCAGAAGAACAAAGATCTTCAAGTCGTCGCTTGTGATCCCTGTTTCACTATGGATGTGAGACATGGACACTAAATAGCATGGAGGTAGTATGGGTGGAGACGCCCTGAGCCACGCGGGTGGATGCCAGTGAACTGTCAATCGGCCACCTTGTTGTGGGCTAAGAGAGAGACTGCCAAGTAGAGATCAATCATCCCATGGAAGTATTTTGAGATTCCTGGGAGTAACGTGGGTCCATTCAAAGGTACACACACATACATGGATTTCTTTCCGCTATTATTTTCATGATGAGAATTAAACTGATCTCATAACATGGTGATACAGGTTGAAGTTCCCAAACTCGGCAACCTCGGGACCAGCGCCGAGCCGAGCAATGGAATTTTCCGACTTTTAGAACGTAGATATATTAAGGGGAAAAAAAGCCATCCAACTTCTTCAAAAGGTCAATTTTCTCAGAAATAGTTAACACATTGTTCTTCCTTTTCCTTTCACTTCCACCAGTAGGTGTTCCTGGACGTTTGGGAGCCATAATACCAATAACAGACCTGTAGAAGTACACAAAATATCAGTGTACACAACTCTACAGTCACAACACCACTGAACAATAACAACAAACAAATCGGCGGGAGAAACCAAGCGGCCTAGTGTGGTGGCACCCAGCGGCCTAGTGTGGTGGCACCCAGCGGCCGACCCGGCAACTACACGCCGGGTTTTGGGTGTTCTGCCGGGTTTTGGAAAATCCTGAACCATAGCCGAGTTTTGGGTGTTGCCGAGTCTTGGGAACTTCAACCTGTATCATCATATGTAGGTCTCTCGGGTTTGTGGGTATAAGGTTTGCTATGTAGGGGTGGCACGGTGGCTTCGTTGTTAAAGGTGGGGCTGTGATGTCAATGCTGTGAAGGGTCCTCTACTATACCCTCTCTCAACTCAAAGTTTCCTAACCAGTCTCAGTTTGCCGCGGCTCTGGAGGACGCCTTGCCTGCATACCTAAACCCCTGATCACTTTTCAACACTTGTCTGGACTGTAAGGAGCAGAGTTGTGGACCAAAGTGCCAAGATCCAGGTGTTCGGAGGCTTATTAGATGACGCAGTACAGTCTGTTCGTGCGTGCGGCGAGGACTTTAAGATCTTGGAAAATTTTGCATACCTTGGCGCAGTCCAGAATGACGGCGGGTCACGTCCAGAAGTCTTACGGTGGATTGGCATAGCCCACATTGTTATGGACTCGCTCAACATTTGGCGTTGTCGGTACCTGTGCAGAAGGACAAAGATCCGGTTCTTCAAGTCGCTTATGATCCTTATCTTACTCTATGAATTTGAGACATGGACACTAAATAGCGACTTGAAGAGGTGAATTGATGCCTTTGGTAATGGATGTCTTAACAGAATCATGGGGTAATGCTGGGATTACGTGTCAAGTTAGCGATTGCACTGTGAGACTGAATCGAGGCCTATTACCTGCATAGTCCGTCAGCGCCAACTTCGGCTATATGGGCATGTGGCACGTTACCCTGAGAATGATCCTTCCCATCGGGTTGTATCTGTAAGACACAATCTGGCATGGAGGAGGCCAAGGGGGCGCCCAGAACGCTCGTGTCTGGGGCAAGTTGATGTTTCCTGCCGAGTGTTGCTTGATATGGGAAGGAAGACAGGCAGTTTCAGGAGACGGATGGTTATGGTACTGTCTGCGAGCTGCTTCTCTATCTTGGACAGCATGAGAACAAGCAGAGTTAAACAAAGGTTGACGGGCTTTAGGATTAGAGAAAGTGTGTGGAATGTATGCCTCCATGCCAGAGACAATTAATTACCTTGGTTATGCGTTCTGCACAAAGAGATGGGTCTCTGACATGGAAGCAATAATAATTCAATGGATAATCAGAGTAGTACTGCCTTAGATCCTTCCACTTAGCTAATTTGAAATGCCGAAAGCATCTCCGCTTAGGTGAGTCCTGGGTCGGCGCCGGAGGGAAAGGAGAGGTTACAGAAATAAGAGTGTAAATGCAGAAACCCACCTCAGATAATAGTTTCACAAGGTAAGCAGAAAGGTTAGAAGTTAGGAAAAGATCAAGAATGTTGGGCATGTATCCAAATTGGTCAGGAATATGGGTAGGGTGCTGCACCAGCTGCTCTAGGTATTGGAGGATAGATTTGTTCACCAGGTTGGTAAGTGAAAGAAGATGAAAGCCAAAGCTGATGGTGAACATTGAAATCGCCAAGAATGGAAATTTCTGTAAAAGGAAAATGAGATGAGATGTGCTCCAGTTTTGATGTTAAATAGTAGAAGATTTTACATAGTCCAAGGAATTAGCTGAGCGATATACAGCACAGATAAATTTAATAAGAGAGTGACATTGAAGTCGAAGCCAGATGTTAGAAAATTCTGAAGATTCAAGACAGTGGGCATGAGAACATGTGTTTGTCATTGCGTACATACAGGTTGAAGTTCCCAAACTCGGCATCCCAAGACTCGGCAACACCCAAAACTCGGCTATGGTTCCGGATTTTCCAAAACACGGCAGAACACCCAAAACCCGGCGCGTAGTTGCCGGGTCGGCCGCTGGGTGCCACCACACTAGGCCGCTGGGTTTCTCCCGCCGATTTGTTTGTTGTTATTGTTCAGTGGTGTTGTGACTGTAGAGTTGTGTACACTGTTATTTTTTCATGTGATTTTCATGTTTTTTTCCCCCTTAATATATCTACGTTCTAAAAGTCGGAAAATTCCATTACTCGGCTCGGCGCTGGTCCCGAGGTTGCCGAGTTTGGGAACTTCAACCTGTATAAGCAGCAGCCAGCTTTGGATTAAAAATGAGAATACAGACAGTAAGAGAACCCAGAAAAGGAGCTGCTGTCAGTGCTCACAGACACCTGGGCTTCGGTGAGGAAAAGAAGATGAGGTTTAGAGGAGGAGAGATGATGTTCTATAGATTGGAAGTTAGCTTGTTGAACATACCTTGGAGTGTGTGTGGTGAAACTCTTCAAGTACAAGAAATTATGAATGGCAAGGTTAGTGATGATAAAGATGGTTTAGAACTGGGAAATGCTGTGTAGATCAGATCTTTAACCCCTTCACACCCAGAGTGTAATTTCCATTGTAATCTGGGTACCATTAGATGATTTTTAGTGACTATAAGCAATATTTGATAGCTATGACCTGTTTAGTATCCTTGTCGACTAACTAATTTGATATATTCAGTTACTTTTCGTAATTTTATGGCTGACAACAGACAATTTTTTATAGCAAAGGAAAGATCTGGCTGTGAAGGGGTTACTATGATGATAACACTCTCATTGCAAGGTTGGTAGGGTTAGGGTTGGGGGAGGCGGTGGCCGAGCAGTTAGCGTCTTGGAGTGCTGAGCTCAATGTCCCGAGTTCGAATCCTGCCGGGGTAACTCTTTCAAGAGCCTGGTAGGGGAGCAGAAGGTCCTGAGTTCACGTCCCACCAAGGAGCAACTGTCAAATCCATCGTGGAGTGACTGAAGAAACCCGCATGCTGTTATAACCTGTTCTCCGTCTGCGTGTGCGACGAAGAAACTCCAGGGACAGCGTGAGCCTAAATTGAAGATAACGTCAGAGAAAACGGGATCTTCACCTAAGACCACAGGTGTCACTATAAGAATCCAGCCTACGCCACCAACGGGCGAGTTCAACCAACATCATCAAGACCTCTATAAGCCTACAGGCGCTATAGGCTCCAACATAAAATTAAAAAAATTGGAATGAATCATTGGTTCAGGTTCTCTCATGAAATGTATCTTGGCATAAGAGCAATGAGTGTCGCAATAAGTGTTTTGGGAGGACTGCATTCACTCCAATTAATCTTAGCTGCTGGATTTACTGCTGGATTTTCTTAACTGTTGAACGTCACCCTGTGCTTTCTGTTATTGTGATGTTTACGATGATATTTCTGGCCAGGACAATCAGAGGGGAAGAATATGAAATTGAATAGTACAGTAGTAAGATACTTAAGAGTGAATATGAGAGACAAGACGGTGACATTAAAGTGAACCTCAGTATTATTGATTTGAATGCTTTTTGTTCTTCTTATGATGTACAGGTTGAAGTTCCCAAACTCGGCAACCTCGGGACCAGCGCCGAGCCGAGCAATGGAATTTTCCGACTTTTAGAACGTAGATATATTAAGGGGAAAAAAGCCATCCAACTTCTTCAAAAGGTCCATTTTCTCAAATAGTTAACACATTGTTCTTCCTTTTCTTTTCACTTCCACCAGTAGGTGTTCCTGGACGTTTGGGAGCCATAATACCAATAACAGACCTGTAGAAGTACACAAAATACAGGTACACAACTCTACATCACACACACTGAACAATAACACAACAATCTGCGGGAAACCAAGCGCTGGTGTGGCACCACGGACCAACTCGCCCAGGTTGGTTTCGCCGTTTGAAATCCGACCATAGCGGTTGGGTGTTGCGATCTGGATCGAGTTGATTACTGTATGTATCATAGCCCTTGAAATGGGAATATTACTAAAGGACATTCTATCTTCAGTTCACAGGGCATCATCGTACAGCCGGCCGACCACTACAGGTTGGGATGACAGTGACCTGCAATGGAGCTGCGCGAACCTGACCTATGCATGGTCCCCTTTACTCACGGTGCCACGCTCAGGTCCTACCCGCCCCGGTTACTTCCCCATGGTGCTTAGTGAGACCAAAGGCCTAAAGAGATAATCTTATTATAGCTTTGGGTATGTTTACGAATCTATCTGCTAACTTAGCTTTGAAATTCCTGTCACGAAGAGCCGTCAGTGGCAACGTTGGTAAAAGACGTGAGTTGCAATGTGCAGCGTCCTGTTGCATTCGGTCAGCGGGTTCGAGTCCGGCCCCTATTCGTGTGATGTGGGCTGCGTGTATAGCAATACTTGTAGTGTACTTGCCAAAGTGTCTAGATAGGATGAAAATCTTATCTTATCAGAGGTAGCTATCACAAAGTTTCAAATGTTCTCCATGCATTTATGGTATCTGATTCAAGCTTGTTTAAAAGTATTACAAATTTAAACTTAGTTTTATATAGAAAAGTTCAGATCAGTTGGCATCATTTAACGGGGTTCCAGACTGGCTGCGGTCGAGACTTCGGGTGCTATTTCTCGTGCGGGCTTCTTCTTCTACTGTTTTAACGCAGTTTTATCCAAATATTTATGGTTAGAAGGTGACGATAGCTTCCAACTAACAGTAATCTCCGTCGTTTTCGTTTTCTATTAAAGCCGTACGTACGGAACATATCGAGCAATTCGGCTGTATTAAACACCGTCCGTTAATGTGACGCATTATACGGCAAAAATTCCGGCGCGAGATGCACTAAACGTCTTGTCACCGGATAATTTGGTAATAATTCAGTAATATACAGTTCTAGCCATTATTATTATATTAGTATATTATATTATATATTATACTATTACGCGTTTTTGTTTATTATTGTATATTATCGAGCATATTTATTAACTTTAATGTACTGATTATTATTTGTATATACTTTAGTTTATATTTTATATTATATTACATTTATTATTATTATTATATTATTACATTATTATTATTATTATTATTATTATTACTATTATTGTTATTATTACTATTATTATTATTATTATTATTATTATTATTACTATTATTATTATTATTATTATTATTATTATTACTATTATTATTATTATTATTATTATTATTATTATTATTATTATTATTATTATTATTTATTATTATTATTATTATTATTATTATTATTATTATTATTATTATTATTATTATTATTATTATTATTATTATTATTATTATTATTATTATTATTATTATTATTGCTATCATCATTTTTGGTGGTGATTATTGGGCTTGTGGGTGCCGGAGGGGCCTAGGGGGGTAGTGGTGCATTATCCGGCTTTCGACGATATCCAGCAAGAGCAAGGTCTTGGCTGCTATGCGCCGGATAAACGGGAGATTACTGTATGTCTGTCCGTTGCCTCTGCTTCTTCAATGTCCAATGCTACCGGATCCTCTTCAACACACTGCCTCCATGTCTTCCTTGGCCTGCCCGGTGGACGGCGACCTGGAACTTCCACTCTAACAGCTGTCCCCAATGCCTCACCACCTTCTCTCCTATTCACGTGCCCAAACCACCTCAATTGCCTTACTCTCATTAAGCATTAAGTACATTAAGCTATGGATACTTTTGACTTGTTCTTTAGGTCAAATTTTGTCATTGTAACAAAGCTGGGTCCTTTTTATAACACTGCTTATATTGGTATACTGTCTGGGTCCTTTTTATAACACTGCTTATATTGGTATACTGTCTGGGTCCTTTTTACAACACTGCTTATATTGGTATACTGTCTGGGTCCTTTTTACAACACTGCTTATATTGGTATACTGTCTGGGTCCTTTTTATAACACTGCTTATATTGGTATACTGTCTGGGTCCTTTTTATAACACTGCTTATATTGGTATACTGTCTGGGTCCTTTTTATAACACTGATTATATTGGTATACTGTCTGGGTCCTTTTTACAACACTGCTTATATTGGTATACTGTCTGGGTCCTTTTTATAACACTGCTTATATTGGTATACTGTCTGGGTACTCTTTATAACACTGCTTATATTGGTATACTGTCTGGGTCCTTTTTATAACACTGCTTATATTGGTATACTGTCTGGGTCCTTTTTATAACACTGCTTAAATTGGTTATAACTGCTATGGGTCTTTTTTATAACTGCTTAAATTGGTATACTGTCTGGGTCCTTTTTACAACACTGCTTATATTGGTATACTGTCTGGGTCCTTTTTACAACACTGCTTAAATTGGTATACTGTCTGGGTCCTTTTTATAACACTGCTTATATTGGTATACTGTCTGGGTACTTTTTATAACACTGCTTATATTGGTATACTGTCTGGGTCCTTTTTATAACACTGCTTAAATTGGTATACTGTCTGGGTCCTTTTTATAACACTGCTTATATTGGTATACTGTCTGGGTCCTTTTTATAACACTGCTTATATTGGTATACTGTCTGGGTCCTTTTTATAACACTGCTTAAATTGGTATACTGTCTGGGTCCTTTTTATAACACTGCTTATATTGATATACTGTCTGGGTCCTTTTTATAACACTGCTTATATTGGTATACTGTCTGGGTCCTTTTTACAACACTGCTTATATTGGTATACTGTCTGGGTCCTTTTTACAACACTGCTTATATTGGTATACTGTCTGGGTCCTTTTTATAACACTGCTTATATTGGTATACTGTTTGGGTACTCTTTACAACACTGCTTATATTGGTATACTGTCTGGGTCCTTTTTATAACACTGCTTATATTGGTATACTGTTTGGGTACTCTTTACAACACTGCTTATATTGGTATACTGTCTGGGTCCTTTTTACAACACTGCTTATATTGGTATACTGTCTGGGTCCTTTTTATAACACTGCTTATATTGGTATACTGTCTGGGTCCTTTTTACAACACTGCTTATATTGGTATACTGTCTAATTTTTTCCTTCAAACATTTCAGAGCCAAGCTTCATATTCGTGACCTCTGTCCAAGCGAAACATCGTCAATGTCATCGGGCGACGAGGCTCACCTACCTGACGCAGTGCTGACTGGAGCCACTAAAATAGCCTTAGATGACACGATAGCGACCCAGCTTTATTACGTGTAAACTATACAAACATGCACACACACATGTGCATCTAAATATTGTGTAAACCACAAAAACACACGCGCGCACACACACACACACAGACACAGACGCACACAGACACAGACACAGACAACACACACACACACACACAGACACCACACACACACACACACACACACTGTATAAGCTGATAACTGAGTGGAAGAAACACAATGAGAGACCACTGACTCGGAAGCAAAGAGAAGGTTCGTACACAAGAGGACATACAAACAAAATTTGGAAAAGGGAGTTGCCTGAACAATACATACATAGTATTATGATTATACATGTACATACATCTATAATCGTGCACTGTGATCTTTTCTTATTCAGATATTATTGCAGAGATTGAACATAATGGTACTCCTTAGTCTCTAGATACTGAGAGGATATTAGATAGTCGCTAATATTGAGATGTGTTTTATAAGGCATTCAGTATTGGGCAGAGAATGGCATCTGCCTAGAAGATGGGCACACTATACTTATTCACATGGGAATTACATTTTGTACCTTATAGGAGTTTACATGATTATGGAAAATGGGAAAGATCATCAGTGATAAACAACAAATATATTTGCCTTATACTTGAGGACTATTAATGGTTGCATTTGAACGGAGATCATTTTTACTAGAAAGTTATGCAGAGTCTTTCATAACTTTGATAATGTATTTTAATATTATTTTGTATACACAATGACTTATATGCTAAGATCTACTTTTGAGGACTTTCTTTTTAGGGACTTATAAGATCTGCATTTTTCTAAGTTTAGAACTACAGGAGAACCTCGTTTAACCGGCATTCAAAACAACGGCAGCCTCAAAACAACGGCACTAATCGACCCAGGCTTCTTCTTTTTTTTTTTTTTTTTTTTTTTTTTTTTTTTTTTTTCCACTGATAAACTCTGGAACTGTCTTCCTCTTTCTATTTTTCCACTTTCCTATGACTTACATCTTTTCAAAATAAGAGTAACAAGACACCTCCCTCACTAAATTGGCTCACCCCTCTTTTTTATTTTATTCTCTTACTGTCTTCTTTATAGGGACTGGCAACTAAGCGGGCTTTGTATTACCCATTTGTGTTGTGCCCTTGGCCGGTTCCTTGTGATGGGGGAAAAAAAAAAAAAAAAGGATTTTGGGCGATTCCATAAGAGTAACTCTCAAAACAACGGCAAAATGAGTTATCCGGCATGCGCTTCCCCCCGTGGGTGCCGGATAAACGAGGTTCTCCTGTATTGGGATTCTTTAGGCTCATCATTCAAAACTGATTTTTATTCTTACCAAAGTTGATTTTCATTTCAAGTGAAGCCTATGCTATATATTATTTTCCTATATTTTAGTAAAATCTACTTTGAAGTAGTACAGTTTCCCCGTCGGGAACTTGTGAGTTTTTTGGCTTATCATGCAAAGCTGGTTTTCACCTTAACAAAAGCTTGTTTTTTTTAGTTTTAGTGAAGTCCTTTATAATTTTTTTTCACAGATTTTTCCAATACATGTGTAAGGTTGCTCAGTAACACGGATAGGTTTGATATCAAAAAAATGTCTAAATAGTGTGTTGCCTTCCATATTATGTATTTATTTTTAAAGGGCCGTCATTAAATATATTATTATAGCTGTGTAACCAAGTATTTTTGTTTGATTGACTTGCTTTGTAGACTAGGCTACCACAATCATCAACTTGTTCTCATGTTCAACAACAGCGAGCATAATGGGGCATACAAATTCAAGAAAATATAGAACATTAAGATGAATAACCATTAACCAGGCATGTCCTAAAGTTCATCTACCGTGCTTGTGATGCTCTCAGGTTTCAGTCTAGTCAAACTCTTTTTTCAGCTTGTCTGCAACTTAATTAGGTCACTTATCATCATTGTTTTGAAAGGTAGGCTCTGTGTTTACGTAAGCCTGCTTCCAGGGCTCGTATTTAGGTAAAACATCACTTCCTTCCTTTGCTTTATAGGTTCTTTTTCAGGGCATTATTCCCTCTCTTCCTTGGTCTGTTCAGTAATATTATGTTTATGACCATATATAATGTAAAATACTCAAGCAAATATTTACTATTGTTTAGTAAAAGACCTAATTATTACAATATCTATTCTCGCCATTTGACTAATATTCTCATTCTCAGGTCTGAGTTCTCATTACACCTCTTGTAAATACCATCCATCACTCACAGGACCTGTACCTACAGACCTGTAGCATCAACGAGTGGCAGGTGTACAATTATGGAAAAGATAGTTCAGTAAGATCTCGCATCTAAAGAGTGATACAGGTTGAAGTTCCCAAACTCGGCATTCCAAGACTCGGCAACACCCAAAACTCGGCTATGGTTCCGGATTTTCCTAAACACGGCAGAACACCCAAAACCCTGCGCGTAGTTGCTGGGTGCCACCACACTAGGCCGCTTGGTTTCTCCCGCCGATTTGTTTGTTGTTATTGTTCAGTGGTGTTGTGACTGTAGAGTTGTGTACACTGTTATTTTGTGTACTTCTACAGGTCTGTTATTGGTATTATGGCTCCCAAACGTCCAGGAATTTTGTTCATGTGATTTTCATGCTTTTTTCCCCCTTAATATATCTACGTTCTAAAAGTCGGAAAATTCCATTACTCGGCTCGGCGCTGGTCCCGAGGTTGCCGAGTTTGGGAACTTCAACCTGTAAGTACCAAAAAACACTCGTTGGCTGCGATTACATAAATAAATAAGGAAAATTACAATACACGGACTTTTAAAAAAAATGGACTGAACGCCTATTCTGACCTTAATTTCACTAATATGCTAAGTTATTGGTGTTAATTTAAGTCATTTAATCATACATAGTGATATAAAATATTAAAAGTAGAAATAATGTGGATAATTCACCTGCGAGTGGTGAATGAGGTGCGTGGGTAAAACCTCTTCCACATTCTAGAGTAGCAAGCCGAGTAGTGCCGAATCCCAAATTGGCGTCTACTCGTGGTGGAGAAAAGTTCCCGACACCTTACCACTGTTTTAACGGTCGTTTCTCGTGTACCAAATCACTAATTAGTACGAGTTTATACGACTTTGCCAAGAGTTCGTACGCATAGTTACGAGTACTTACAAGTGTCTCCACGAATCTGTACGAGTCACTACGAATTGGTAGAATTTTTAAATTTTTTATGACTAATTGCTACGAGTCGCTACGAGTTGCTACGACATTGCAAGTTTTCTACGAGTTTGTACGACCTGGTGGCTTGACCTGACTGTGGACCTGACAGACCTGGAGGGAGATCTTTATCGTGTGAGATACAGGGTCATCTGTACTTCACCCCGGGTGGCGGGTACGTCACAAACCTCCGGCTAACACCCGGTACCCACTCAGCACTGGGTGGACAGGGGCTCGGGTGATTTTAAGAAGAACGCCCATTTTTCTCCGCTCTCGCACGCTTACGCATAGGCCATACCAACCTCACGCACTCCTATCTCATGTCACGCTCCACCCCAACCCTCTGCACACCCTGTCAAGTTCCTCTCACTGTCCAACATGTCCTAATATCCTGCCCCCATCTCACTCCTGCCCGTTCCAGTTCCTTCCCTCATTTGTCCTCCCTTTCCCGACCTCCCTGTCTTGCGGACATTCTCCCGGAATCCCCCTCCTCCTCCCTGGAAAATTTAACCTCCTTCCTCCAACAAATCCACATCCTATCTGATCTAACCATCCTGCTGTAACATTCCGTTCTTTCCCCTTCCCTCATCGTTTCACTATTATTCTTTAACCCTGACCCTTGATATGCTTTGCCATAGTGCCATATGACCACTGATGTCTGGCACATTCACCTTTTTAGGCATTAAATCAATCAATCAATTCTCCGCTTCACCCGTGGATCGAACCCGGGACTTCGCAGTTGTGAACCAAGCGTGCTAACCACTACACTACGGTGGACCCATGTGTGTGTGTGTTATTTATTACAACAATTATTTATTATCAACAATAATCAACCAGTATTGTTATCATCAGTTTTTTTATTAAGATTATCATTATTATTATCATTATCATTATTATTATTATTGTACTTTTTGTTGTTTTCATACTATAGAAGCACCAATTTGACTATTGATTCTTTCCCTCCGCTACAAATATGTTAGTGAAGGGGGAGGAGGAGGTAGTGGCGGTGAATGAGAGGGTGATAAATAAGGGCAGTACCCCCTTTAAGAAAGTACCCCCTTTCTGGTGAGCCCGTCAGTGCGGCGGTGTGAGCCTCAAAAGGTTTTGGATCGGGTTTGCAAAGGCTTCGTGCTGGCGAGCGCGCATGACGTTTAGGGCCCTCAAAAGCCCCGTCATGCCCTCCCACGAAGCTCCCGGTCTCCCTCAGTCAGCTTTGAGTCATTGGGGAGCTTTAAGGGAGCTGGATAGGTTCATGGATGGGGATGAAAGGTGGATGTAGGTAGTGTTAGGTGACAGGAACTACCACGTGTAGGCCTCGCGGCCTCTTGTAGCTTCCTTATTTTCTTATGTTCCTTTTTTTTTCTTAAGGGGATGTGTGGGTGGGTTGTGAAGGATGTGTGGGTGGAGGAGGTGGAATATAGACAGGAAGTACATGGGTTTCGAATATCAGTGACGTGTGTGTGTGTGTGTGTGTGTGTGTGTGTTGCAGTGACGTGTGTGTGTGTTGCAGTGCTCATGCCTGTATTGCAGTGAGAGGATAATGACGTAAGGCACAGAGATAAGACGGGTGGTGAGATGCATTACGGGTATAAAGTTATGTTGCATATTAATAATGGATTGGAGTCTGGCTGTCGGACTGAGTGTCCCTGATTGGGATGTCCTGATTTTCCGCTTCAGCGAAAATAGCTGTTCCGACATGGGCATCGGCCTCTTCTGGAAATGGCGTGACATGATGGTGCCTAGGATAGCGTGGCAGCGTAGGTAGCAGGTTTAGGTCACAGGCTGAATGGCGTAAATTAAGGTTAGGAGAAGTTAATGAGGTCAATCGCCTGCTGGGATCCCTTTATATGCGTGTAAACTCGTGGCGTTGGCTGGCAACTCTGCCGCTGAGTTGGTAATTCATGGCGACATGTGGAATCTTGCAAACTCATAGCAAATATTAGCTAGATGCGTGACTACTCATAGCTATGCGTGACTACCCGTAGCAATGCGTGGTAGTCGTAGCTACTCGTCGACCGACTCGTGACGACTTATTTATACCATGTCCAAAAAGGTGATTTTAGACTTAAGGAATTCACATTTAGTAAGTATAGCCTTGAGACCAGCATTTTCCAACTATAGGAGTACAACTATTCACCAATTTACGACCAACGTAACTTACGACTTCGACTTTACGACCGGCGGTAAATGCTGATAACTGTGCAATATTATTTTATTTTTTCATTTGTGCCTATAGCGCTGGTAGGCAGTGACTAAGGCTCGCATGGTAGGCCCTGAAGGTTCACTTTAGAGTTGTGATGGTTGGCCCTCGCCCGTGGTGGTGCAGGCAGGAGTGTTATAGTGACGCCTGTGATTTAGAGGCTCATGCCGCCCCCCTGTGTCCTCTGATGCACTCGCAATCGAAGGTAGAGTTAGTTAATGAGCAGGGCATGTGGGTGTTCTTAGGCCACTCGACGTTGCAGAAAGATTTTGGTTCTCATCGAGGATCGAACTCGGTGATACGATGGCTATAACAATAATGAACAACAAAAATATTGTTAAAATATGACATAAAGATGATTATGATATCATTACACATTATTTTATCATTCTGCCTGCGCCACCACGGGTGAGGGCCAACCATCACAGCCCTCAAGTGAACCTCCAGGGCCTACCATCCATGTCTTAGTAGTCACTGCCTACAGGCGCTATAGGCACAAATGTAAATGTAAAAAAAAATATATATACAGGGTGTTCCAGAAAATTTGATATCATTTCGCAATCTAATAACTTGACCAATTCTCGTTCAAATGATCTCAAAATTTAACAGCAAGTGTAGCTAGAAACAATTCGAAATTCCATGTTTAATGTTTTATGTTTTTATCTTTAGCTACAGGTATAGAAATGCCATTCACTGGAAAAGAAAAGGTGTTTTGTGCTTTTGTATGCTCGAACACACTCAAATAAGCCTGTGCAGCGTGCATTTGTGAGAGAATTCGCTAAAAATGCAACAACTGCAATGCAGATTTGGACATGGCACAAAAGGTTCAATGAGGAAGGCTGTCTGTGCAGGGCAAAAGGATCTATCAATATCCACCAGCCGGGACTCGACGACCATTCTTGAATATAGCCCATAGAGACAACCCCAAGGATCAGCTGGCAGCTCAGCAGTGGTAGGCGCCAGACAGCTTCCCTCGGTACTGATGGGCGCGTAATTCCAGCAACAATATAAATCCGCAGATCACCCAAGCGAGGCCGAGGATGTAAAAGAGGCCCTGGAGGTGCCTTAGGGTGAGGAGGGGCGGGGCGTAGCCAGCCACTACGGAGCCTCTTCGAGCTTCTCGGTGCACATTCTTCTTCATCCACTCCTCGGTTTCGACCTTGAGGTGATAAGATAAGATAAGATTTTCATCCTATCTAGACACTTTGCAAGTACCAACTACAAGGTTATTGACTATACAAAGCGCCGCCACGAACTAGGCAGACTCGAACCGCTGACCGAATGCACAGGGACGCTGCACATTGCGGGCTCACGTCTCTACCAACCTTGCCACCCTGACGAGCCCTTGAGGTAATAACATTCTGAATCAGACAAGAGCGAAACACAAACAGGAAGGATGATAAGTGTTATGTTGTGTCCAATATGTCTTCAAGAGGTGAACAGCTGCCTGCCTGGAAGGTTTTGGTGATGCATTGTGACAGGTTTGTGGTATTTTTTTTTAATATGTAGAAAGGCATGAAACCATGATACTCTGTGTCAAGGGCGTAGCCAGAGGGGGGGCCAATGGGGCCATGGCCACCCCCAATTCAACACATCTACTTTAGGAGCGTATGGTATAATTTCATCAATTTTACTATATTGAATATCATGCAAAGAACCAATAAATGACCACCCATAGGGCTCAATATGCCCCCAATTAAGTCATATCTTCAAAAAAATTCTCTGTGGGGCTTACAGCGCCTCCCAGACCCCCAGCCGATAAGGCTCGCTTCGCTCGCCACCCACCCCTCAACCATCATTGGGAGGTGGCCCCCCCCCCCAATTATTTTTCCTGGCTACGCCCTTGCTCTGTGTTCAGTCAGACGGACAAGTTTTACGTTTTTGTAATTTTTCACCACCTGCTTATTTTTGCATTGGTATACTTGTCATGCACCAACAGAACCGGAAAAATGTTTTGATTCCAAGACAGTAAATGAAAATTCAATGTAAGCAAGATTTCAGGAATAATAATTAATTTCTCTCACAAAGAAAGTGATATTATATATGCACCATTTTATTTTCTTATTATGTTATTCTAGGCATAGCTGTGAGTGCCGTATTTTATGGCTTATAAGACGCTGCATCTAGGAAGACGCACCCTGATTTTGGAAAGAATTTTCTAAGAAAAATAAAAAAACATATTCTACCGATAGGCGGTAGTAAAATCTACCAATTTTCTTGGTAGGCGGTGGTCCGAAGTGTCTTTCTGTTGCTCTGTTCCCATGTTCTTTGGTGTATCACACAACTGTTAGCTTGTATGCGATTGTATTAGTAAATTGTTTTGATGAATTCGCCACGGGTGATAATTTCCAGGACTGAAAAGAGCTTGTGATACGTGTGACAGCCTGGTGGTATATGATACATCAACACTACCAGACGATAGATGGCGCTGTTGGCGCCAATCTGCCGAACCTCCGAGGCGAAACGTAAACATCACAGCGTGAGGACAGATTAGTTGATTTGAATGTCTTATGGTATTTGAAATACTTGTAACCGGTAAGTACTGAGTAGCCTACTGAGGAAATACTACAACATTTGTCTTGGAAGACGCATGAATATTTTTCAGGGTATTTTTTGGGGGAAAAAGTGCGTCTTATAAGCCGTAAAATACGGTATTTACATTGTTTTGAGTAAAGGGAAGCCATCGTGACATTGCGTCCTGAACACTTGATGGAAACAGATATAGAGAGAATTTTTTTTTTTTTTTTACATCACAAAGGACTGGCCAAGGGCACAACAAAAATAGGTAACACAAAGCCCGCTTAGTTGCCAGTCCCTATAAAGAAGACAGTAAGAGAATAAAGAAAGCGGGGTGAGCCAATTTAGTTCGGGAAGTGTCTTGTTACTCTTCTCTTGAAAAAATTTAAGTCGTAGGAAAGTGGAAAAATAGAAACAGGAAGAGAGTTCCAGAGTTTACCAGTGAAAGGGATGAAAGAGTAAAGATACTGATTAACTCTTGCATTAGGAAGATGGACAGAATAGGGATGAGAATGAGTAGAAAGTCTTGTGCAGCGAGACCGCGGGAGGGGGGAGGCATGCAGTTAGCAAGTTCAGAAGAGCAGTGAGCATGAAAATAACGGTAGAAGATAGCAAGAGAAGCAACATTGCGGCGGTGATTTAAAGATTGAAGACAGTCAGTCAGAGGAGGGGAGTTGATGAGACGAAAAGCTTTTGACTCAACCCTGTTTAGGAGAGCTGTATGAGTGGATCCTCCCAAACATGTTAGACATATAGTACTCCATACACGGGCGGATAAGGCCCCTGTACAGAGCAAGCAACTGGGAGGGAGAAAAAAAGGACACAGACGCCACAGGACACCTAACTTCTTAGAAGCTGTTTTAGCAAGAGATGAGATGTGAGATTTCCAGTTCAGATGTTTAGTAAAGGATAGTCCTAGAATGTTCATTGTAGATAAAGGAGATAGTTGAGTGTCATTGAAGAAGAAGGGATAGTTATCTGGTAGGTTCGAGTAGATAGATGAAGAAATTGGGTTTTTGAGGCATTGAACAAAACAAGGTTTGCTTTGCCCCAATCAGAAATTATAGACGTAAAAGTGATATCATTCATTATATGCGTAAATGATGTTGATAATGAAAATGCTTCCTGACATTATCATTATAATAATTATCATTATTATTGCAATGTCATCATTATCATTATGATCATCATCACCACTACCACCCCTTCAGTAGCAGTAGTACCGCCTCAACACCAAGGCAGTGCCACCATTGCCATCACCATCATCGTGGCCTACTCTTGGTTACCTGATACCAGTAGTGAAGGAGGCCGAACGAAGATACTTGACGGATTTTCACGTCGAACTTGGTCCTCCAGGGAGTGTCTTTGGGGAAGAGCCAGGCGGTCACACTGCTGGTCATCGCCGCCTCCAGGGTGTAGCAGTCCTGTGCACCCTCCTGCACGTGCGGGGAGAGATGGACTAGAGTCTTCCTTTCCGTGGATCCAGTTTATGTCACAGAGTAGTATTTGTAGCTACTAACATGACAATGTACGTAGCTTTCGCCGCGAAGTGCTGGTAAATCAAAGCTTCAAGGGGCTTTTTTCCATTACATTTCCCAAAATTTCCCACTTGACAATACCACTAATGGTACAGCGGCAGAGCTAAACAATTGTGCATTTTATGATTAAAGCATTAATTTTTAGCACAGATAAAAAGTAATACATGGTGAATCATTCATTATTATTATTATATCAGGTTGATATTTTCAGATATAACCCGATTTGTCCAAGAGTAAACGCGACATGTACTCTTTCAGAAAACGGGAATATGCCTCCCGGTGCGAGCTTGGAGCTCATTATTACTGATCTTTGGCCAATGCTGGGACCTCACACACCACACCCCCTCCCATCCCCTTGCTCAAGGGGGACAGTCACCGCCCGAATTTGTCAGTGAAAAATCCCCGGGAGCAGTGAGGATTCGAACCGTCTACCACAGAATGGCAGGCCAGGACGGTATCAACTTCGCTACCGTGGCGATGTGTGTGTTTGTTTGTGTGTGTGTGTGTGTGTGTGTGTGAGAGAGAGAGAGAGAGAGAGAGAAAAAAAAAGATCGTTTGTCCATATTAAAACAGATCAAGTAATGAATTCTCACTTACGTGTAATAGTTTAAGTATGTTAAAGTTTGCGTAAGTCTCGGTCTGCAACATGGCGTGCGTGCCCCTTGATAGGGCGAGCATGGTGTCCTTCATGGTCGGAAAGATGTCAGATTTGGCATACAGTGAACGCAGAAGGGGATCTTTGCTTTTTCTTAGGATGGTGGACGAGTAGGCGCCATTGTCAGGCACGGCCATTCTGTAACAATGTAGACAGCGGTAACATAGACTATAACAGATTACCAAGAAACTCAATAGTTTCATGGATGTTCATTACTCTTGAATGTTTCATTACTCTTTGTTCAATGGAAGTACTTTATCAAATACAAAACTTTATACAAACAAGACCTGAAGTCACTGTCAACAAGATCGTGTAGCGTGCGGAGGCGTTGAGGGTAAGCAGGACTGGTGAAGATGCCCACCATGTTGCCGGTGTAGGCAGTGGTGATTACCAGGCAGCAGGGGAGCCACACGGCCAGGAACACTCGCTGCCATGGAGCTCGCGGCAGGGCAGGGTCACTCTGGCCCACAATGCCGCGGTACAGTTTCACCCAGGATACAGCAGAGGCTCCCCTCCCAGGACACATGGCGTCTGCCTTCATACAATAGGTTACCTACCGCCTGTCATCCTCAATATTTATTGTATCTCTTCGTGTGTGAAAGTATATCAGTGGGAGGATTACAAAGGAACAAAATAAGGAGATTGATTGGACACGCGGCAAGGATAGAGGTGAAAACATAGGGAGGAAAGTGACTGGCTGACTGAACTCCAGATTACAGCAAGCATTGGAGGTGGACCGTATATATCCGCAGCCCCATTATCGGATATCCGCATCATTTTTAACATCTGCATCGGATATTGTGCGGATATCTTGAATAACTAGACATACACTGTAGCCTACATGTCGTTGGAGAGAAAGAGAAAATATAGGCCTACTCGAAATAATGTGCAACTGGTTATAAAGATTAAATATTCTGGGATTTATACAGAGAGAGAGAGAGAGAGAGAGAGAGAGAGAGAGAGAGACGAAATAATGTGCAACTGGTTATAAAGATGAAATATTCTGGGATTTGTGCATAGAGAGAGAGAGAGAGAGAGAGAGAGAGAGTCTGAGATGTGTCACTCACTCACTTGCACGCCTCCCGCACCCTAACGATTCATGATCAAACCTGTTGGACTGCCGGGACTTATTTCTTAGCATTCTTAAATTGGATAATCTGTGGGGCTAAAACTCTTGATAGCTAGAAATATCCGCATCCGCAAATATTGGAAATAAATATCCGCATCAACATCCGCATCCGCAAATAGTGATAAATCTACATCCGATCCTCCTCTAGCCAGCACTGCAGAGGGAGATCAGGGTGGGCATTTTCGAAGGGGCTCTAAACTACACCCTCTTAGCGTCCTAAAACCGACTTTGTTATACCGGGCTAAGGACCTGCGAGGTGACACACACACACACACATATATATATAGCTACATAATACACACACACACACACACACACACACACACCACCACGATGGTCCAGTGGATAGAGCGTTGGCGCGCCATATGCTGTGGGTAGCCGGTTCGAATCCTCGCTCGCTCCTGGAGATTTTCACTTTCCGACTTGGGCGGTTACTATCCCCCTTGAGCAAGGGAATGGGTGTGTGTGGTGTGTGAGGTCCCAGCATTACCCTAAGATCGGTCATAATGAATTCCAAGCTTGCTCCGAGAGGGTGAAACTGGCGATCGCGAGTCCGCCTCGCATGGGCAAGACCATGGGTGAATGACCATGTGTGAATGATACACACACACACACACACACACACACAGATCTAAATCTATCTATCTATATATCTACTATATATACATCTCTCTCTCTCTCTCTCTCTCTCTCTCTCTCTCTCTCTCTCTCTCTCTCTCTCTCTCTCTCTCTCTCTCTCTCTCTCTCTCTCTCTCTCTCTCTCTCTCTCTCTTCTCTCCATATATATATATATATATATATATATATATATATATATATATATATATATATATGTATATACGCAAACACACACTTATACTTTATACTGACGTGTCTAGCCTGAAGGTGCATGAAGCCCCAAGCCATGATGAGCGTGGCGACAAGAGCGGCCCAGACGGCGGCCGGGAAGGGACGCACGAGGCTCAGCCATTCTGGAAGGGGCGAGGGGAAGAGCAAGTACACCTTTATGTTTTCCATCCACACGAATTCTGACGGGTCAAACATCTGCATCCGATCCTCAGTCAGAGTATATCCATGTATTGTGAACATCTTCTCCTTCCTCGCAATCATTCCCAAAAGACCCACCCACGAGCCGTTTTCAATGATTCCCCACTTCAAGTCCGGTGACTCTCGAGTCAAGGTGTACGTGAAATTAAGCTTATGGGAGAAACAATCAAGCATCCATAGCATCACACCTCTTGCTGTTTTTCCAGTCGATGAGAGGCTCTCATACACAAATGGAGGATCAATTAGGAAGGTTGCAAGATCAAAAGTGTATCCTTCGAAGGACGGAAACCTGTCTGGGAAGAGCGCTTCCCAGCTGCCGAAGGATTCACACCTCCAAGGTCCCACGAGCTGTGCGTCACGGGAGGAGAAAGGCAATATAGTGTACACCCCCATGGCGTTGTGACCTTGTTCTGCCTCGGCTAAGATGTTTCCGATGAGTGCCAGGTTTTCAATGCCACTCAGCGCCTCATTCCTCAGCACGTCGGTGCCGGGAGAAGACCCCAGGCTGAAAATGAGCAAGTTTCCGGGCTTGCAGTGGAGCAACAGCGCCTGCAACAGTTCGTGTCGGGGCGTGAGCCACAGCACGATGTGCAACATGGAGGAAGAATGGGCGCGGTAGTGTGCCGAAGCTGCTGCTTCCTGTCGTGGCCGATGCCCATGGATGTTGTCGAGGCCGAGAGTCATGGTAAGGTGAGGTGTGCGCCGCAGCGCCTCCACGCCCAGGACGGCCCCCCATACGTCAGGTGGGAGGGCGGCGTCCAGGTGCAGCGCCAGAGGCCTTCCCCGGGCGGGACCGTCCACCACTTCGCCCAACACCTGCAGTTCCCTTTTGTACTGCCGGTCTGCGCTGACAGCTGCAGAACTACATACAATAATAAGCTGAAGGAGGCAGCTAATACTTGCTGCTGCTGCGCCATGTCTTGTACGAGGTAGTGTCTGCGATGTGTAGCACATAAGAGGCGATTGGGACCCTCTCATGCCTAGCCCGCACCGCGACTGACGCCTATATACGTGACCTCTTTTATGTCTATATCGATGATGGTATTGATACTATGGGGTCGATGTCTCTGATATGATTATGCGAAAGGATTATTTGTCATATCAATATATTGTTATGTCACCAACCTTAATAATTATTCAAAACATCAGGTGCTATTTACGCATACATCTGCTACGTGTGTTTGACTTGGCGGAACCCATTATATAGGTATGAGTCCTTCATTTGTTTTGTTGGAGCTGCTACTCTAGAGGATTCCATACCATTAGCTATGAGTTGCATCATACAACACATCATGTGCGATAAAGGGGAAAATAAAATTAAAAAAACGAGAAGGAAAAATTGCATTCATTTTTTCCATCTTACGATCAGGAATGTTCGCTTGTAAAATTCATATCTCTATAAGACCAAACACCGCGTCCCATTATCCCACGGGTGATTGTGAGTGTAAGTCAACAACACCTTGGCATTGATGTACGTGTCCATTAGTCTGAGGTAAGTACAAAGACCATTATGAGTGGCGCCTGTTGACTGTGCTTTAGGTGAATCTCAGAGTTGTTGATCAGGTTGATAATGGGGACTCCAAGCCCATCGATCACTCTCTATATCAATGTCTATGAAATAATCACTCGTGGATCGCATTAATTGCAATCAATATAGATGGAAACAAAAGAAGTTGGGTTATTCATTGACATGTTGAGTAAGATTACCGGATAATAGGCTACAGCTCCGTACGTGCGCCTACAGCAGGACAAGTTGAGAACAAGTCAAGAACGCTGGTCACATAGAGAACTAGGGGGGGGGGGCACTCAGTAGAGCGCATACCTCCGCCCGAATATTAATCAAATATACGTATATTATATATATATATATATATATATATATATATATATATATATATATATATATATATATATATATATATAATATATATATATATATATATATATATATATATATATATATATATATATATATATATATATATATATATGCATTCAGTACGAGCGCATACCTCCGGCCGGATATTTCATCAATTGGTTGCCATGGCAACAGTTGTCAATAGATTTCATCCAAAATTAAATCAGCTCTTCCTTATACCAAATAGACTTGGCATACCGAGTTTGGTCCAAATCTATTCGTAACTTTTCGAGAAATCCTGTACACTAACAGACAGACAGACAGACAGACAGACAGACAGACAGACAGACAGACAGACAGACAGACAGACAGACAGACAGATCGGGGTGAAAATATAACCCCTCCAACTTGGTTGGCGGAGGTAAACATCATGACTTGTTATTTTAATCTGACATATATTGAATGAAAAAAAAAATGTAGTCTATCGCCTTGTTACAAAATGAGGTTATAACAGTCACTACTATGAAGTCACATAATATAAAAGTCACTACTAGGATATGAAATGTTCTGTGCTTATAATAATACAATTTCCAATAATGAGTATTAGCCATAAATTAGACATTAGGACATATATCAATCACACTGGTATAAATTAGCGACAAAAATAAGCGTGTGTATGAGTCCCCTTGTTGGCAGTGCGTTGTTCCAAGGCAGGAACAGTGGGTGGCTCGTTTTACTCTTTTTTTCCTAATGTTAAATGTGAAAAGTGAGACTCGTACTGAGGGAGGAGTGCTAAGGGTCATGCAGCAAGTGGAGGTACCCAGGCAGCCAACAGCAGGATCATGATGAACATGGAAAGAAACAGTGCAGCAGGATAGGGAAGTGCTAATTACCTCCGCCAACCAAGTTGGAGGGGTTATGTTTTCACCCCGATCTGTCTGTATGTCTGTCTGTCTGTCTGCCTGTCTGTCTGTCTGTTTGTTAGTGTACAGGATTTCTCGAAAAGTTACAAATAGATTTGGACCAAACTCGGTATACCAAGTCTATTTGGTACAAGGAAGAACTGATTTAATTTTGGATGAAATCTATTGACAACTGTTGCCATGGCAACCAATTGATGAAATATTCGGCCGGAGGTATGCGCTCATACTGAGTGCATAATGCATTATATATATATATATATATAATATATATATATTATATATATATATATATATATATATATATATATATATTTATATATAATTGATGAAATATTCGGCGGAGGTATGCGCTCTACTGAGTATATATATATATATATATATATACTATATATATATATATATATATATATATATATATATATATATATATGCATTCAGTACGAGCGCATACCTCCGGCCGGATATTTCATCAATTGGTTGCCATGGCAACAGTTGTCAATAGATTTCATCCAAAATTAAATCAGCTCTTCCTTATACCAAATAGACTTGGCATACCGAGTTTGGTCCAAATCTATTCGTAACTTTTCGAGAAATCCTGTACACTAACAGACAGACAGACAGACAGACAGACAGACAGACAGACAGACAGACAGACAGACAGACAGACAGACAGACAGACAGACAGACAGACAGACAGACAGACAGATCGGGGTGAAAACATAACCCCTCCAACTTCATGTTCACTTCAACCTCCGCCATCATGTACTCAGACATATAGAAATAGCTGGGAATCCTTTCCAGAGCTAAACGAGTGGTTAAAGCCTGTGGAAAAAGACAAGACCAAGGCTTAAATTTTGGTGTGTTTTGTAAATGCGAGATCACAGCAAAACTTAGTGACTTGAGAAGGCCTAGGCTACCGTACAGCTTCTGTGAAACATGTTCGTGCTGCAGAACCTTTTTCTAGTGCAAGACAGACACAAATACCATTCTCTGACATAATAGAGGTCATTATTTTGTAGAATATACTGTACGTAGGTTGGTAATTGACTACGGTAGATATTTATATAATTCTCATCAGTACCTACGGTAGTATGTAAATCCTAATCATGAACTGCTATTATTAATTATTATTATTATTATTATTGTTAAGCTCCGCGGGTCGCCGCCGCTCCGCTACTCCCGAAGGGGGGAAGGAAGGAAATTGCGTGCGCGGAGGCTCAACGGTGTTGATATACGTAGCTCCTGTTGTAGCGTCCCCCCAACCCGCTATGGTTCTTCCAATCGGTCGCTGGTCGTGGCATGACAAATAACCCCGGCACCTCTACCTGAAGGTGCTGGGTTGGGCTTTATCTCCTTGTACCGGCAGGTACAACGGGGCAGTGCCCGTAGCTTCGGAGATACGGGGAGCTTACCTCCCCAGGCTTATAACGCCCCGGGCTTTACCCGGGGGGCGACCTCCTGTTCCCCCCGAGCCCCTAGCTTGCATAGTTGCCCCGGGGTCAATCCATTATCGCCCGCCCCTGTCATGCACTGTCAATCATATAGATACATCACCATCTGCTGCGTCGCCTTCAGGAAGACCTGTAGGTGGTGCTCAAGAGGTCCTAAGATCCTGTTGCAGGTGCCTCGTAATGCCCCGGGGTTCCGGGGGGGAACCCAGGGGAAGCCTCCTGAAGGAGGTATCTCGTAGGGCGTCGTAGTAGCGTAGAGTTTCACCTCCAGCCCACGCCCGCCCCTAGTGCCTGCCCCCAGCGCCCAGTGGCTCCCCAAGGGCCCTGAAGAGAGGCCACAGGGGTAGGTAGTGTGGAGGGGCGTCATGGTCTCGTAGAGTAGCACTTCCCTACCCCCTGGGGCAAAGTGAGGGCGCCCCTTGGTTGCCCCACGGCGGATCCGGGAAGCCAGGCGGCCCCAGGGGAATCATCACCGGGGCGGGCAGTGTTGCAGGGACATCTTGGTCTCGTAGAGTTGCACTTCCCGCCCCTGGGGTTATGCGGGGTATTCCTTAGTCGTCCCGTCGAAGCTCGTCATCCCTGGGGCAAAGTGAAGAGCCACAGGGGCAACGCCGAGCGCCGCTATTTGCCCTGCCGTGGCCCCTTCATCTCAGGAGCCCAGGAGGAAACACAGGGCAAAGCCACCAGGGCAGGTGCCTGGCAGGACGTCGGGATTTCGTAGAGATGAGTAGCACCTGCCCCAGGGGACAAGCGGCGTGGCGGGCGTCGGGCGTCTGGTAAAGAAGGACGCGGCGTGTGTTGGCACGTACTTGAGCGCGTGGTATCTGAAAGGAATACCACCTAACTCGCTCACCGCGCTAAGACACTAGTCTCGTAAGATATCACCGCGACGCAATAAGACGTGTGGCCACACCGCAGGGTATATAGACTCTCTCCTCTCTCCTCTGTGTTCCGCGGAGAGCCCAGCGTGTGGTGGGTACATGTCAAAAGTTATTTCAGTGCTGACATAAGTGTGAAGTGATGGCGTGAATTGAGGGATGAAGATTCAGCACTCTTCCTCCTTCTCCTCGCCTCCTCACCTTCTCACTCTCTCACACTCCCTCATCTTCTCTCACTCTCTCTCTCACTTTCTCTCCTTCTCCTCTCTCCTTCTCCTCGTGGACGTTCAGCTGTGGTCAGCAAATTTACAGGTGGCTGTAGCCCACCCCTTCGTAGGGCTGATAAAGAAGAGTGTGGTAAGCACAACATCAATTGCATCTTTCCCTATCTACCCCCATCATCAGTACTCTGCCTCTTCCTCCCTTCTCTTCCTCCTTCTCTTTCCCCATTTATTCTTCCTTCCCTTCTATTCCCCATTCTCCACGTTCTCAGCCCTCACAATAACCGTTATCTAGCTACTATTACTATAATTGATAGAGGAGAGAAGACGAAAACTTTCCTACGTAGCGCATTTCTAGGTAGCGCATTTCATACCTCAATCGAGCTCTTTTACGTCAGACACATTTGGCAGCCCTGCGCCACACCAAGACCAAGACCAACACAACACACGACTGCTATAATTAATACTATAATAATAACCGGTATCTAGCTACTATTACTATAATTGATAGAGGAGAGAAGACGAAAACTGTC
The DNA here is from genome assembly GCA_016584305.1 of Chionoecetes opilio. Classification (NCBI taxonomy): domain Eukaryota; kingdom Metazoa; phylum Arthropoda; class Malacostraca; order Decapoda; family Majidae; genus Chionoecetes; species Chionoecetes opilio. The sequence goes on from JACEEZ010023127.1 coordinate 113,126, forward strand.
CTAGGTAGCGCATTTCTAGCGCATTTAATACCTCAATCGAGCTCTTTTACGTCAGACACATTTGGCATCCCTGCGCCACACCAAGACCAAGACCAACACAACACACGACTGCTATAATCAATACTATAATAATAACCGTTATTTAGCTACTATTACTATAATTGATAGAGGAGAGAAGACGAAAACTGTCCTAGGTAGCGCATTTCTAGCGCATTTAATACCTCAATCGAGCTCTTTTACGTCCGGCACATTTGGCAGCCCTGCGCCACACCATGGAAGAAGCAAAAAGAACAATCAACAGTTTTTGGGTGACCAGAGAAAATAAGAAGAAAGAAAAAGAAAGAAACTAATAAGATAGAATAAGAGAAGACAACAAATGAAAGACCCAGACAGCAAGAAGAAACACGTCAGGGAGTGCCGTTGAAAAAGGCCTGACTCCCGACCCACAACTGAACTGAACTGAACCAAGACCAAGACCAACACAATACACGACTGTCACGGGTTTCCTGCCCCGCCTACTGTCTGCCCGTCCTTAGTTCCTCATTGTCCCTGACGCAGAAACCTCCCGGAGACCATTGAACACTTGCAGCTGCAGTGTCCACTCTCCCACTCACCCGCAACTCCTCGCCCTGAACCGTGACCTTAGCACCAGTGGGCAGTGACCCGCCCACCCTGTTTGGTGACGGCAGCAACAGGTGGCCGCCCTCACGTCAACTCGCTGTCATCGGCCTCATCTGTAGAACAAGGGTCACCCACGCCTGTGATAGCCTTGCAGGGACTCGCCAAGGGTCATAGGGTTCGTCAAGGGATCCTCGCAGCCTAAAGAACACCAAGACCACTCGGTAAATATGCAGTTTCAACTATAGGCTATACTCCCCAGTACATTTTTTGGTGTTATTCCAGAAGAACACTGAATTCTATTTGGTGGACGAAACTTTTTTTCTGGTGAGTTTTGATGTTTTGAATTAATCTGCTATCCGTTTCTGTGGCAAATCTTTTATTTTTTATATTTTTAATTTTTTTTATAGTTAGGTCAAGTTTAGGTTGGGTTATGTTAGGTTAGGTGAAGGTTAGTTTGGTTATAATGGACGAGAACTTCGCGGTCGCTACCGACTTTATCACTGACTTTTTCTGTAATTTTTTTTGGTAAATTTCCAGATGAACAGTGAACTTCCTTGGGTGGACGAAACTATTTTTTTCTGGTGAGATTTGATGTGCTTTGAATGAATAGGCTAACCGGTTCTGTCGCAATTTTTTTTTTTTTTTTTTTTTTTTTTGGTGCAAACAAAAATGAATAAACAAACAAATTAAACCTAACCTAACCTTTACCTAACATAACCTATATCAAACCTAACCTAACCTATAGCTAACCTAACCTTTCCCCCCCCCCCAAAAAAAAAAAATAAAGCGACAGAAATAGTTAGCAGATTCATTCAAAGCACATCAAAACTCACCAGAAAAAAATAGTTTCGTCCACCAAAGCGAATTCGGTGTTCATCTGGAATAATACCTATTTTTTTGCTCAGTATACTATGCACTACCACTGATCTATTTCTGCGTATCCTTCAAAACTTATAAATTAAACTTAAGGCTCGAATTTATAGCCAATGACAGGCTCGAATTTTTTCCAGCCAATAGTCAAGGAAGATAGGTTAGCCAATCAGGTTAAGGTTAGGTTAGGTATACTTTGTGGTTAAGGTTAGGTTAGGTATACTTTGTGGTTAAGGTTAGGTTAGGTATACTTTGTGGTTAAGGTTAGGTTAGGTATACTTTGTGGTTAAGGTTAGGTTAGGTATACTTTGTGGTTAAGGTTAGGTTAGGTGTAACCCCTTGAGACCCAGAACGTATTCTCCATTGTAATTTGGGTACCATTAGACGCTTTTTAGTGACTATAAGCAATATTTTATAGATATGACCTGTTTAGTATCCTTGTGCACTAGCTAATTTGGTATATTAAGTCACTTTTCGTAATTTAATGGCTAACGACAGACTATTTTTCATAGCAAAGGAAAGATCTGGGGGTCAAGGGGTTAAGGAAAACCTATAAGGTTAGGTTTGCTATTGTCTATTCAATCACTTCCCTGTTATCTGATAACCTGACTAATTTCTCCCAGCTAAGTTTTAGTGCTTTTTCCGATGGAGATACAGTGTTTTTAATGGAAACGGCGACCATAATATTCGGTGGTAAATTATTATTATTTTTTTTAAACTAAGGGTTTCCGGAAAATAAAACTATCTCCATTAGAAAAAGCACCTAGTTTTTGCCAGGAAAAAATAGTCTGTGTTTCTGAAAATGACCGAAGTCCTCGTCCATTATTACCGTTAGTTTAGGTATAGGTTCGGTTAGGTTTAATTTGTTTTTTTGTCATTTTTGTTGGGGGGGAAAAAAAAAAAAAAGTGTTTTGCGACAGAAACGGTTAGCAGATTAATTCCAAACACATAAAAACTCACCAGAAAAAAATAGTTTCCTCCACCAAAGGAAGTTCGGTGTTCATCTGGAAATTTACCCATTTTTTTCCGGTAAATATGCAGGATAAAAATGGACGAGGACTGCGCGGGGTTATAATGGACGTGAACTGTGTGGTCGCTGCAGCTGTTACCACTTACGTTTTCTGTAATTTGTTTTGCTCAGTAGTAGTATACTGTGCAGTATTAATCTATTTCCGCATAACCTTCAAAATTTATATACATAATGAAGAAATTATATAGTTGTCTAATATCGCATGCAGACACACCCTCCCCGTCCGGAGGCCCCCCCACCCTTTAGGAGGTTAGGTTAAGGTTCGGTTAGGTTAATAATCTCGCCGGGGGGATCAAGGGCGGCGGAGCTCCCCCATTAAGAGGTTAGGTTAGGTTAGGGTAATAATCCTCCCGGTTGGGTGGGACAGAGCGGATCATTCGGCGGCTGGCTGGCGTGCTGGCGAATGCGGGACGAGGCGGAGCGCACTTGTTTTCGTACAATAGTACAATTTGCAAGTGTCGCTCTACTACGCAAGCAGGTGCACCAACTTCCCTAGCACCCTGCTTCTGCTTAATGCTCCCCTAGCGCCCTGCTTCTGCTTGATGCGTGTGGAATGATGTGGCAGCAGAAAGCAGGGTCTAGGCGCTCAAAGAAATTAAGGGAAGCGTCCAGCAAAATAGTGACTGTGCCATCAAGACATTAATAGTCATTGAATCCCTGGGAAATATATAACATGATTTAGTGGCATTACTTGCATCAATAGTATGCCCCAAACCCTCCCCACCTTTTTGCCCCATTTCTCTCCCCTCAGAATGTTCAAAATCCTATTTCTCCAACAGTTTTTCCCCTTCGTGTACAAATTAGTATGAATGAAAGATATATTGTTGCTGTTCAAAACAATGAAGCGATAAAACTGTTATTTTCTTTTTTTTATGTTTAAAAATCATTAATAATAAAAATGAGGTTGAAAATTATATGCCAAAAAATTGAGTTCCTAGATATGAACAAAAGCTGAACATGAGTTTGAAGAACAATGATTTATCTTGCTTCTAGCTTTTGTTTCACATGGTTAGTTTATTTCCATGTGACTAGGTAACCATTGTATCTCTGGTATTGTATCTCTGGTATTGTATCTCTGGTATTGTATCTCTGGTTAGTTTATTTCCATGTGACTAGGTAACCATTGTATCTCTGGTATTGTATCTCTGGTTAGTTTATTTCCATGTGACTAGGTAACCATTGTATCTCTGGTATTGTATCTCTGGTTAGTTTATTTCCATGTGACTAGTTAACCATTGTATCTCTGGTATTGTATCTCTGGTATTGTATCTCTGGTTAGTTTATTTCCATGTGACTAGGTAACCATTGTCTCTCTGGTATTGTATCTCGGGTTGATCTGAAGTTGGCTGAGATATTGACTTTGAAACCTCATAAATCTTGTTTTGAGATACGGACCAACAAAGTTTTACAGTCAGTCAGTATCATATCAGCGTTATATCATGCAGCCAGTATCATATCAGTGTTATATCATGCAGTCAGTATCATATCAGCGTTATATCATGCAGTCAGTATCATATCAGTGTTATATCAGTCAGTCAGTATCATATCAGTGTTATATCAGTCAGTCAGTATCATATCAGCGTTATATCATGCAGTCAGTATCATATCAGTGTTATATCATGCAGTCAGTATCATATCAGTGTTATATCATGCAGTCAGTATCATATCAGTGTTATATCATGCAGTCAGTATCATATCAGTGTTATATCATGCAGTCAGTATCATATCAGTGTTATATCATGCAGTCAGTATCATATCAGTGTTATATCATGCAGTCAGTATCATATCAGTGTTATATCATGCACCCAGTATCATATCAGTGTTATATCATGCAGTCAGTATCATATCAGCGTTATATCATGCAGCCAGTATCATATCAGTGTTATATCATGCAGTCAGTATCATATCAGTGTTATATCATGCAGTCAGTATCATATCAGTGTTATATCATGCAGTCAGTATCATATCAGTGTTATATCATGCAGCCAGTATCATATCAGTGTTATATCATGCAGTCAGTATCATATCAGTGTTATATCATGCAGTCAGTATCATATCAGTGTTATATCATGCAGTCAGTATCATATCAGTGTTATATCATGCAGTCAGTATCATATCAGTGTTATATCAGTCAGTCAGTATCATATCAGTGTTATATCATGCAGTCAGTATCATATCAGTGTTATATCATGCAGTCAGTATCATATCAGTGTTATATCATGCAGTCAGTATCATATCAGTGTTATATCATGCAGTCAGTATCATATCAGTGTTATATCATGCAGTCAGTATCATATCAGTGTTATATCATGCAGTCAGTATCATATCAGTGTTATATCATGCAGTCAGTATCATATCAGTGTTATATCATGCAGTCAGTATCATATCAGTGTTATATCATGCAGTCAGTATCATATCAGTGTTATATCATGCAGCCAGTATCATATCAGTGTTATATCAGTCAGTCAGTATCATATCAGTGTTATATCATGCAGTCAGTATCATATCAGTGTTATATCATGCAGTCAGTATCATATCAGTGTTATATCATGCAGTCAGTATCATATCAGTGTTATATCATGCAGTCAGTATCATATCAGTGTTATATCATGCAGTCAGTATCATATCAGTGTTATATCATGCAGTCAGTATCATATCAGTGTTATATCATGCAGCCAGTATCATATCAGTGTTATATCATGCAGTCAGTATCATATCAGTGTTATATCATGCAGTCAGTATCATATCAGTGTTATATCAGTCAGTCAGTATCATATCAGTGTTATATCAGTCAGTCAGTATCATATCAGTGTTATATCATGCAGTCAGTATCATATCAGTGTTATATCATGCAGTCAGTATCATATCAGTGTTATATCATGCAGCCAGTATCATATCAGTGTTATATCATGCAGTCAGTATCATATCAGTGTTATATCATGCAGTCAGTATCATATCAGTGTTATATCAGTCAGTCAGTATCATATCAGCGTTATATCAGTCAGTCAGTATCATATCAGTGTTATATCATGCAGTCAGTATCATATCAGTGTTATATCATGCAGTCAGTATCATATCAGTGTTATATCATGCAGTCAGTATCATATCAGTGTTATATCATGCAGTCAGTATCATATCAGTGTTATATCATGCAGTCAGTATCATATCAGTGTTATATCATGCAGTCAGTATCATATCAGTGTTATATCATGCAGTCAGTATCATATCAGTGTTATATCAGTCAGACATTTAGAGGGAATTTCAAGTAGTCTACGGTATATCTTTTTTTCCATTGTTTTATATTTTCTAAGTGAGCCATTTGTTTACAGAATAGTTGATCATGCTCCTAGTCCCCCTCTCCCCTCTCTCAAAAGTGAAAGTATTACAGGTGTAAGTTCCCAAACTCGGCAACCTCGGGACCAGCGCCGAGCCGAGTAATGGAATTTTCCGACTTTTAGAACGTAGATATATTAAGGGGAAAAAAAGCCATCCAACTTCTTCAAAAGGTCAATTTTCTCTGAAATAGTTAACACATTGTTCTTCCTTTTCTTTTCACTTCCACCATTAGGTGTTCCTGGACGTTTGGGAGCCATAATACCAATAACAGACCTGTAGAAGTACACAAAATAACAGTGTACACAACTCTACAGTCACAACACCACTGAACAATAACAACAAACAAATCGGCGGGAGAAACCAAGCGGCCTAGTGTGGTGGCACCCAGCGGCCGACCCGGCAACTAAGCGCCCGGTTTTGGGTGTTCTGTCGTGTTTTGGAAAATCCGGAACCATAGCCGAGTTTTGGGTGTTGCCGAGTCTTGGGATGCCGAGTTTGGGAACTTCAACCTGTATCTCGTCAGATTTTATCTTCTTTTTGTCAATGTTTTTTTTGTTTTTCTCTCTTGCCTTCCCGTCTCTGAAGCCATCCTCATGCTAATCTTCTGCTTTAAAGGGCGAGGCATGGCTGAAGCAGTAAAAAAACAGAGAAACTGCTGTAAAATTAGCGGGAGTAAAGGGCAAGACCAGGCGTGGCTGGTCTTGCTTCAGAAATTATGAACAGAAATTATGTTCTAAATTGTGCCCCAGTGTAATTGTTGATTTCTGTTGTGTAAATTGTATTTAATAGATATTTACAAAAGTGAAGTTCCAACAGTCGGCCCAACGGCAACCCGGCGAGCGAGAGGCATTCCGACATTGAGAATTTTCGATTTTGGGAAACTAAATATGAAGAGTAAAAAAAAATCCAACAGTAAAAAAGTGAATTTCCTGAAATATAAACGACTGGATTAGCAATAATATATATAGTATAATATAGATTTAAACTGGTTTGGGAGCCATAATACCAATAACAGACCTGTAGAAGTACACAAAATAACAGTGTACACAACTCTACAGTCACAACACCACTGAACAATAACAACAAACAAATCGGCGGGAGAAACCAAGCGGCCTAGTGTGGTGGCACCCAGCGGCCGACCCGGCAACTACGCGCCGGGTTTTGGGTGTTCTGCCGTGTTTTGGAAAATCCGGAACCATAGCCGAGTTTTGGGATGCCGAGTTTGGGAACTTCAACCTGTATTGGTGGGAATATTACTTGGATTTTGACTCTGAAGTTCGTGTATTTTGAATGCATACATTGATCATAAACATTTTTGCAGAAATGGAGAATAAGCTAACACGCAGCTCAAGATTCCCGACCCGTTATATTTGTAACTGGTTTTGGGCCTTATCCTTGCCACCCTATCAATGCAAGTCAGGCAGCCGTTGAGCTGCTGGCCAAGGAAAATATAGAGGAAGAACTGGATGTAAGACTGGTCACAGAAATAGTCAACGTGGAATATGATTATGTTAAGAAGACTATACCACAGCGTTGGAAGGAGTTGAGGCCCAAGGTAAGCAAGGCTGGACGTTGTTGTTGGTTATACTACATTCATGGTTTCATATACGTACATAAATTTTTCATATTTTCCAAAGGTTTCACTGGCCCGTAGGGGATGAGCGGGGCAGGTTGCATCGAGGGTAGGTTGCATCATGGCCTCTTAACTCGCATGTTATCACACGTACATCGTCTTACTACTACTACTACTACTACTACTACTACTACTATAAACTACTACTACTACTACTACTACTACTACTACTACTACTACTACTACTACTACTACTATAAACTACTACTACTACTACTACTACTACTACTACTACTACTACTACTACTACTACTACTACTACTACTACTACTACTACTACTACTACTACTATAAACTACTACTACTACTACTACTATAAACTACTACTACTACTACTATAAACTACTACTACTACTACTACTACTACTACTACTACTACTACTACTGCTACTATAAACTACTACTACTACTACAACTACAACAACAATAATAATAATAAAAAAAGTTAATGCGAGTTAGAGGCAATGATGCAACCTACCCTCGATGCCACCTGCCCCGCTCTCCCCTACATGTCGTGATGAAGGTCCAGCCACGAACGACCGAGCAAGGGTACCATAAAAGGGATATTTTTCGGAACAAAGCGCCCTCCCTGACTGGGAGAAGCCCAGGATGCGTCGATTATCAGCTGATAACCGGGACTCCTCCAAATAGAGAATCAAGCTTGATATCGCGTCCTCCGATAGCGGGGATGAATGGGTTGTGTTTAGTGGTTCAAAGGGTGGGGAAGCGATTTCCTCTTCGTCATCCTCCGAGCCGCAAGCCACTGGTGACAAAACGGGGAATGACATCTTGAAGGGAGACACTAATTTCAAAAGATAATCACCGTACGTGGAATATCAGGAACACAGGGAGATGTGTGTGTGTGTGTGTGTGTGTGGCGTGTCGGGGTGGGGAAAGGGGGGTCTGGCTCTAGCCGCTCGCACCTGGTTTCAAGGTCACTCGTACCAAGCGGCGATCTGATGAACAACCAACGAGGCCCCGGTACAAAAAATGCACACTGAAAAAATGCACACGGCACTTATGGTACAATTGTGACCCTACCATCATACACAGTCCACACGCCTCACGTCTGTTCACAGGCACACGAGCACACATCGCTGGAGACGAAGTAGTCCAGGGAGGAAGCGTGGGTCGCGGTGAAGAGATGCCTCGTGGCGTCAAGGCGGTGGTGTGTTCTGGGGAATGGCGGGAGTCGTTGCCCGTCTCTCTAAGTTCTTATACCTGCGATCTGCGCCATGCTGCTCGTGGTTCGCAGTGATTAACCGGAGTGGCTGAGGGGAGTTTACCCGAAGGAGAAGCGAGCATCTTCCGTAGGTGTTTATTGTAAAGAACGGAGATAAGCGGGACCACCAGCGAAGGGCTGGTGTTGGTGGTCCGGCTGCGGGGCAACGACTAAGCTACATGGATGCCTGGAGGGCGGTGCGCAGTTGCCATATAATAATATGTGTGTATTAAGAGCCGTGCATATTATGTAGGTGTGACTGTCTGGTTATAGTCGCATATCCACAGAAATCAATGCATATATATTTTTGTGATGCTCACATTCCACAAATTTTTTGAAGGCCCCGAAGTTATATAGATGATTTTCATTATGCATTTTTCAATACTTTCATCACTGATTTTTTGTGAATATTATTAATGAGAATGCTGATGTCATGATTTTTAATTTCAGTTGTCTGTTCATGTTGGAGTGTCCGGTATAGCCGAGCACTTGACACTGGAGCAGCGGGCCCACAACACCGGCTATGCCAAGGAAGACAACTGTGGGTGTGTGCCCAGTAATGGCATGTGTCACGCAGGCAAGTACTGTTGGCACTTATCAGTATTTAACCCCTTGAGGCCCAGAACGTAATTTCCATTGTAATTTGACTACCATTAGACAATTTTAATTAGCAAAAACAATATTTAGTAGATACAGGTTGAAGTTCCCAAACTCGGCAACCTCGGGACCAGCGCCGAGCCGAGTAATGGAATTTTCCGACTTTTAGAACGTAGATATATTAAGGGGAAAAAACTTCTTCAAAAGGTCAATTTTTTCAGAAATAGCTAACACATTGTTCTTCCTTTTCTTTTCACTTCCACCAGTAGGTGTTCCTGGACGTTTGGGAGCCATAATACCCATAACAGACCTGTAGAAGTACACAAAATAACAGTGTACACAACTCTACAGTCACAACACCACTGAACAATAACAACAAACAAATCGGCGGGAGAAACCAAGCGGCCTAGTGTGGTGGCACCCAGCGGCCGACCCGGCAACTACGCGCCGGGTTTTGGGTGTTCTGCCGTGTTTTGGAAAATCCGGAACCATAGCCGAGTTTTGGGTGTTGCCGGGTCTTGGATGCCGCGTTTGGGAACTTCAACCTGTATCACCTGTTTAGTATCCTTGTACACTTTGTAATTTGGAATATTAAGCTGCTTTTCGGAATTTTATGGCTAACAACAGATGCTTTTATATAGCCCAGGAATACTATGGGAGTGAAGGGGTTAAGGGTAGCGTGTAGCTGTCAGTGTGGTAATGCTATTGCTATCCCAGAGTGTCTAGACTTCCTTTGTCACTGTCCTTGATGTCATGATGGGATCCAAAGAGCCCACTACTCTCCTTCGTTGGTGGGCATTCTTTTGTTCCCTTTGTTCCCTGGCTGGCACAAGATAAAGCTTAGGTACTTCAATTTCTTGCTTCCTCCATTAATTATCTGCCCATTCAACTCCATTATCTGCCCATTCAACTCCATTATCTGCCCATTCAACTCCATTATCTGCCCATTCATCTCCATTATCTGCCCATTCAACTCCATTATCTGCCCATTCAACTCCATTATCTGCCCATTCAACTCCATTATCTGCCCATTAAACTCCATTATCTGCCCATTCAACTCCATTATCTGCCCATTCAACTCCATTATCTGCCCATTCATCTCCATTATCTGCCCATTCAACTCCATTATCTGCCCATTCAACTCCATTATCTGCCCATTCAACTCCATTATCTGCCCATTCAACTCCATTATCTGCCCATTCAACTCCATTATCTGCCCATGCAACTCCATTATCTGCTCATTCAACTCCATTATCTGCCTCATCTCCCTTATCTGCCCATTCAACTCCATTCTGCCCATTCAACTCCATTATCTGCCCATTCAACTCCATTATCTGCCCATTCAACTCCATTATCTGCCCATTCAACTCCATTATCTGCCCATTCAACTCCATTATCTGCCCATTCAACTCCATTATCTGCCCATTCAACTCCATTATCTGCCCATTCAACTCCATTATCTGCCCATTCAACTCCATTATCTGCCCATTCAACTCCATTATCTGCCCATTCAACTCCATTATCTGCCATTCAACTCCATTATCTGCCCATTCAACTCCATTATCTGCCCATTCAACTCCATTATCTGCCCATTCAACTCCATTATCTGCCCATTCAACTCCATTATCTGCCCATTCAACTCCATTATCTGCCCATTCAACTCCATTATCTGCCCATTCACTCCATTATCTGCCCATTCAACTCCATTATCTGCCCATTCAACTCCATTATCTGCCCATTCAACTCCATTATCTGCCCATTCAACTCCATTATCTGCCCATTCAACTCCATTATCTGCCCATTCAACTCCATTATCTGCCCATTCAACTCCATTATCTGCCCATTCAACTCCATTATCTGCCCATTCAACTCCATTATCTGCCCATTCAACTCCATTATCTGCCCATTCAACTCCATTATCTGCCCATTCAACTCCATTATCTGCCCATTCAACTCCATTATCTGCCCATTCAACGCCATTATCTGCCCATTCAACGCCATTATCTGCCCATTCAACTCCATTATCTGCCCATTCAACTCCATTAGACATTGATTCTAGCACTCAACTCTTATGCTCTGCCGCTCTACAAACTCTATGACATGGGATGTAAGCAAGGGACATGAATGACTAGAAATATACTTGGAAGTGTGAGGAAAATGTAAGGTGAAAGTACAGCAAAACCTCTTTAATTCAAACTAATTAGGGGGAGACCTGGATCAAATAGGCCAAAAGTCTGAATGATCCAATGGTTACCTCCAGCCCCTCCACACAATAAGAACTCACTCAAACATGCCAAAACAGCACAGATTGTATTACAGGTTGAAGTTCCCAATCTCGGGACCAGCGCCGAGCCGAGTAATGGAATTTTCCGACTTTTAGAACGTAGATATATTAAGGGAAAAAAAGCCATCAAACTTCTTCAAAAGGTCAATTTTCTCAGAAATAGTTAACACATTGTTCTTCCTTTTCTTTTCACTTGCACCAGTAGGTGTTCCTGGACGTTTGGGAGCCATAATACCAATAACAGACCTGTAGAAGTACACAAAATAACAGTGTACACAACTCTACAGTCACAACACCACTGAACAATAACAACAAACAAATCGGCGGGAGAAACCAAGTGGCCTAGTGTGGTGGCACCCAGCGGCCGACCCGGCAACTACGCGCCGGGTTTTGGGTGTTCTGCTGTGTTTTGGAAAATCCGGAACCATAGCCGAGTTTTGGGTGTTGCCGAGTTTGGGAACTTCAACCTGTACTTAAAAGAACATGTGGTTGTATGAGGGAGCACTCTGTAGGGAGATGTTGCCAGGAGGAAAGCGTGCGAAAGACTGATGCAGCCGCGGACCGCATGGGAGAGGTCGGACTCGCACTAGTAAGGCCCAGAGAATTCGAACTTCTGTTTGAATTATGGAAAGTTGAAAAATTTGAACTTGCCTGAAACGGGTTGAATTATACGGGTTCAAAACAGAGAGGGTTTATCGTATACAGTAAACCCTCTCATATCCGGACTAATTGGGCCAAGGAGTGGGCCGAGTAATGCAAGGATCCGAATAATGGGGGGGATATGGTAAAAAAAAAAAAAAAAAAAAAAAAAAAAATATCTAGGTGTACTATATATAGCTAGGAAATTTCGACCCCTAAAAAAAAAAAATTCTAGGTGTATATATAGCTAGGAAATTTCGACCCCTAAAAAAAAAAAAAAAAAAAAAAAATTTAGGTGTATATATATTTAGCTATGAAATTTCGACCCCTACAAAAAAAAAAAAAAAGAAAAAAAAAAGGCCCGAATAATGTCAAAGTCCGAATAATGAGGCTCCGAATACGAGAGTTTTTACTGTACTTGCATCATTTATTATGTCTAGTTAGGAAGAGGGAATGCGTTATGGCTAGGCAGAAGGGGTCTATTGCAGCCTCCTAAGGTTGATTGTAGGTTAGGTATTGTAGATTGTAAGGCACCTGTAGTTACTTGAGTGTCTATTTGATGACATGAAAGATACAACAGATAGAACCAGATGCTGGGAATGGAAAGGATTACCTATGTCAAGTGGGAGGATAGACTAGACTTCTGATTGAATGGTGGTTCTGATATTCTGTGTGAATGTTTCAGATGGAAAGGAAGTCATCGAGTCGTCTATTCAAATGGACTTAATTTCAAGTACCCTGAAAAAAGCTGCACATCTCAAGCTACCATGTGTGAAGTCACTGGATCCAGGAAGGTAGGAAGTCTCATTTTTACACTACTTGATAATGAAAGGGCCTAAAACCAGAAATTAATGTTGTCATAGATCAAACAAAACCTAGGCCTTGCAACACTATAAGAAACACAGACCTTCACTTCACGTTTCCTTCCCTTACTGGACACTACTTGATAATGAAAGGGCCTAAAACCAGAAATTTATGTTGTAATAGATCAAGCAAAACCTAGGCCTTGCAACAGTATAAAAAACACAGACCTTCACTTCACGTTTCCTTCCCTTACTGGACACTACTTGATAATGAAAGGGCCTAAAACCAGAAATTAATGTTGTCACAGATCAAGCAAAACCTAGGCCTTGCAACACTATAAAAAACACAGACCTTCACTTCACGTTTCCTTCCCTTACTGGACACTACTTGATAATGAAAGGGCCTAAAACCAGAACTTAATGTTGTCATAGATCAAGCAAAACCTAGGCCTAGCAACACTCTAAGAAACACAGACCTTCACTTCACTTTTCCTTCCCTTACTGGCTCAGTTCAGTTGTGGGTCGGGAGTCGGGCCTTTTTCATCGGCACTCCCTGACGTGTTTCTTCTTGCTGTCTGGGTCTTTACTTAGTTTTCTTCTCTTATTCTATCTGATTAGTTTCTTTCCTTTTCTTTCTTCTTATTTTCTCTGGTCATCCAAAAAACTGTTGATTGTTCTTTTTGCTTCTTCCACATTCCCCTCTCCCAACAAATACTCCCCCACTATATCCTCTTCCTCTCTATATTATATTCCTCCTATATTCCTCCTATTCCTCTTCCTGGCTATATAAAGCAGACTTCACTGAATGCAATATCAGGGAGGCTCCTTGATAATGAAACACATGAGCATTCAGAGTGCAAGCAGAACAGGTAGTATTTAACAAGCATTAACAGACAAACTAAAGGAATGATGGAACTACTATATATAATTGTAAACCTGCTTATAATACTAGTATCTAAATGATCTACCATAACCACATCATGTAACAATAAGGGAGGCATCTTGACTGTCCCTTATTATAATTGTACGTGCTTACATTTCATGCAATTTATGTATCTGTGTCATCTCCAGTCACATGTTGAAAGGAGTCGCTTACATTTTCATGCAATTTATGTATCTGTGTCATCTCCAGTCACATGTTGAAAGGAGTCGCTTACATTTTCATGCAATTTATGTATCTGTGTCATCTCCTGTCACATGTTGCAAGGAGTCGCTTACATTTTCATGCAATTTATGTATCTGTGTCATCTCCAGTCACATGTTGAAAGGAGTCGCTTACATTTTCATGCAATTTATGTATCTGTGTCATCTCCAGTCACATGTTGCAAGGAGTCATTAGTCAGTATGTGATGTGTCAACAATACCTATAGTGCGGGGAGAAGGTGTGGACCGTTCTCGTCCTCACAAGGTCCCAGCGCCTCCGTGAGTGGAATTAGCTCATGGCGAGGGACCCTGTTATGACCCAAGAACTTTTGATCACTAAGGGCCCAAGGGGGTCAAGACAATCACGAAATTGCCTCTCAATATGTAAAAAAAAAAAAAACCCAGCTTAATATTTATCATTTATCACTACTGACCCCACGGTAGTCAAAGAAAACAGTCAACATCTCTTTGACCTGCTGCACACTTGCCTTGCTTCTTTTTAGCCTCGGGGATGTTGAATGTCTCCACTGTGATGACTGAACCCAGTTTCCAGGTTGTACCCGTAAACCTGACATCATAACGGTGTTCTGGAAGTCAGGGTCGCCATTTGTGGAGTCCTGCGACACTTCCAGACGGAGTTGCTTCTGCTCCGTCGTTAGCAGCTTCGGCACAATTTCGCGGACACTCCGCAAGACCAAATCCTCGATGAAAACGGTTTACCGAACCAGTGCTTATCCCCACCTCGTCCACAAGTTCTCGGACGGTGACATGTTGGTCCTGCTTGACTAAAATTCACACTTGGTGAATGACCTCGTTATTTCAGCTTGTTGACGGCCTACCGGAACTTGAGTCGCTCTCCACCGATGTGCGGCCAATCTTTGAACCAGTCTGTATCACTCCTTGATTTGTGTGACGCCATGGCATCGTCGCCGAAAGCAAGCCTGCTGAATCTTCTGAATGGCTCTCACCTAGGTGTTGCCAAGCCTCTGGCAAAAGTTGATGCAATACGTTGTTCAAGTTGTTCCGTCATTTCGCGGTAAATGAAATCAACGAGCACCGAGTACACTCCCTCTCTCACAGGCGGAGTGCCAGCGAAAAAAATTCACATGTGCATGAAGGTACTCCACACCTTCCCACCAGAGGACACCTCCCTTGCTTCATTTGTTTTCCCCAGAAGAATTCAGGTCTGATACTTTTTGAACAGACCTCGAATATACATACAGGGAGGTCCCGTTATACGAGCATTCGATATACGAGAATCCGATGATACAAGATGTGTAAATTAGGGTCTATTTTCAATATATGAGATCGAAAATCCAATGTTACGACATTCAAACTGGGGTGAGTAAAATTACCAAGTTATTTAGTAAAGTAAATTACAAGTTATTAACTAAAATTATAAAGCCATTTACTGACTATATGATTTTACCTAAGGTTGTACGATAATCAATCTGAAAATATGATAATTCTGGTGGCTCGGTACGACAATGTGGCCTACAAAAATTCACAACCCTGGGCGAGAAGCCAGCAACGGAGGTAGTATGGCCAGCAACAACCTGCTCTCGCACTACCTAGATACTACGTACTTTCCCTAACGATGGAAGCTACAAAGCTCCCTTGGTAGGTCGTAAACGAGTAGGAAGGTTGTGACTGGCTAAGGCGGCCTGCCCCGCCTCTCTCAAAAACCGCCGTCATCTGCCTCACCTGTGCCTTCCTGAAGTCAGGAGTCAGACCCCTTTCAAAACTTCCTTGAAGTCAGCTCCTACGCCTGTGATAGCACCATAGGATATCACCAGTGATCATAGGATTCGTCAAAGGGTCCTCGCTTTCCTACTAAATAATTACCAAGGAGATCTCTGCTGGCGGCGGAAATCGGCCGCCGCCCGCACAACACAACACCCCGTTATCAGCTGTATAATATGTGCCTTCCTGAAGAAGTCAGGTCAGCTCCCACGCCTGTGATAGCACCATAGGATATCACCAGGGATCATAGGATTCCTCAAGGGGTTCTCGCACCCCTACTAAATATTACCAAATGTTATTTTAGCTTGAAAAACATGTCTTTTTTTTTTTTTTATAATTGATGGGGTCCTGGAACCAAACCTATATTTTATCATTAGTTATGTGTTTCGTTATACAAATTTTTGCTTTACGAGTATGCCAGGTGGAACCTAACTGCTCGTATCTTCGGGACCTCCCTGTATACAATATATACAGTGATACCTTGGAACTCAAACACTCTTTATCTCGAACAATTTGGAATAAAAAAAAAATTGGAGAACAGTTTGCTCCAGAATTTGAATGTTTTCTTGGAATTTGAACAAACGGAATGTGTGTGTGTGTGGCGTTTAGGATTGCCATTTGGTGTTTTTCATAACCAAATTAGGGTAAATGTGGTAATGAAAAAATCCATCTGGTGGTGAATCATCATGATTTGGTATTGGACTTAGATTTGGTGGTGAAAAGAGCAAAATTTTGTACAGAACAGCAAATACCCTTAGTCATCCCCCCCCACCCCCACCCGTCAGGGTGGCATGGTTGGTAGAGTCGTGGACTCGCGTGCAGAGTCCCTGCATTCGGTCAGCGGTTCGAGTCCACCAAGTTCGTCCTGGTGTGGTGGCGCTTTGTATAGTCAATAACCTTGTAGTTGGTACTTGCAAAGTGTCGAGATAGGATCAAAGTATCTTATCTTATTAGTCATTCCCCCACAAAACAGAATACTTAACGGGCTGAGCTGGTTGTTGGTGTCCCGTAGTGAAAAGTGCACACGGTCAGGGGTCAGGACAAGAACGGGACTTGTAAGTACCAGTACGCGTCGCAGACCCGTCCGGTGTACCCGCGTGGTGGCCAGCTGGCTCTTATACTGAACATTTGTCACTATGCCCAAGTTTAACCCGTAAGTGATCAACGGCGCACTAGTACGCCATCACAGAGGGGCTTATCTGTGGTCAACAACGTTCAAGTACGTTCTTTAATTTCCCGCCACATACGGATTTGAAAATTCTGGTCACGGTAGTAATTATGTTCCTGGGAGTGTCCGGCAGCTTGTCCTAAAGTTTCGTGCCACTCTGACCAGATGGGACGCCTACCACGGTACCCCCCACCCCCTCCACCGTCCCTCAGTGAGTCAGTAACCCCTGACAGTAACTCCGAGTCAGTCAGTAAACCCCGAGCCAGAGGGAGAACACCCTGGCAAAGTACTGAGAAGCAGGGGTAATGTTTGTGTACATAGTGTGGAAGAAAAGGCGCTTAGAAATACCTTTAGCGTAAGGAAAAAAACGACATCAAATATTCCGTAATACAGGTTGAAGTTCCCAAACTCAGCAACCTCGGGACCAGCGCCTAGCCGAGTAATGGAATTTTCCGACCTTTAGAACGTAGATATATTAAGGGGGAAAAAAGCATGAAGTACACAAAATAACAGTGTACACAACTCTACAGTCACAACACCACTGAACAATAACAACAAACAAATCGGCGGGAGAAACCAAGCGGCCTAGTGTGGTGGCACCTATCGGCCGACCCGGCAACTACGTGCCGGGTTTTGGGTGTTCTGCCGTGTTTTGGAAAATCCGGAACCATAGCCGAGTCTTGGGATGCCGAGTTTGGGAACTTCAACCTGTTATTAGTGTTACTATTTGGCGAATGGAGTGCACGAAAACAAGTGGTTTTGTTTATAAATAAGCATGTTTCATAGATATAGATATCCTAGAGACGTGATTAGTGTACAGAACTATGGTAAAGGTGAAATATTGCTCCGACATCCACGAGGCGTGGTGGGAGCGATGATGCCAAGTTGTAATGTAAACAAACCATGTGTGCTTTTGATAAGCCTGATTTCAATCGGGAAAAATTACCCGATTTCATGATGTTATTTATTTAGTTAATGCTAATTTATGCATGGTTTTAATTCATTTATCAGAAAAGGAAATTTATCAATGGAAAGCTAATTAAATTCCGCTTCTATTGATATTCTCCATGTAAAATGTTTGCGAGCAAAATATTAAATGGCGAAAAGTTTAAGTTCGTGCATATTTCTTGAAAGTCTCATAATGGCATTTCTTTAGTGTGTTTTACGGTTTTTTATTTGATAATATTATAGAACAAACATTTCCGAAGATAACAGTATATATTTTATACTGATAAACATATATTAGGTAGGAAATTACCCGATATCATGATTTTTTATATTTAGTTAACGCTAATTTATGCATGCCGCTAATTCATTTATCACTAAACGAAATATATCAATGGAAAGCTAATTAAACTCCGCTTCTATTGATATTCTCCATGTAAAATGTTTACGAGCAAAATATTAAATGGCGAAGAGTTTAAGTTAATACATATTTCTTGAAAGTCTCATAATGGCATTTCTTTGTGTGTTTTACGGTTATTTATTTGATAATATTATAGAACAAACATTTCCGAAGATAACAGTATATCTTTTATACTGATAAACATTATATTAGGTAGGTAAACTTGTACGGGGAGCGTAGCGGGCGGTGTCCTTATGGTGTGACGTCACGGGCGATGTACCAGGCCTTGTCTCTCTCTCGGTGGTCTCGGTTACAGGCTCTTGTGAATCCAGTCATAAATACCATGCTGACCATTACTACTACTGTGAGACTGTTGTGAGGAACTATAGTCTATTTTTTTTAACATTGCAAAAAATCCATTCTATCTTAAGGTCTCATGCTTAAAATTATGCCTATGTTTGCCTGATAATAGGGTTAACTATGGTAAAATACAGCTGAAATTTAGAAGAAGCGTAGTATTCCCTTCTCCTGGCATCAAATAACAGTCAGTAAGCAGCAAGGGGGCAGGATTTTTTGCCTTGTTAAAAAAAATAGACTATAGCTTCATATGCATTACGATGCCTAACTGCCCCGGTAACATTGCATTTGTTAAAAAAAAAATTCGCTTGCTAATGCAATAAAAACTAAAGTACGAAACCGAATGAAGCCTCCCGTGCTCGAGTCCATTCTAAGAGTACAGACCCTGCTGTAAATGACTGGGAGGGGCTGCAGGACTTACAATAACTGACAATGCTGAAAAAACATTGACATCAATCAGCATGCAACATTTACATGCAACAACACAGCTGCAGAGGAGACAGATGGTGGCTCGGATGCTCTTTTTGATTAATCAAGTCGTCAGTAGGAGCATTAAATTGTTCAATGACAATGCGGTAGAATATTTTAGGAAGATCCAGAAAAGTCGCCTACACCAGACAACATTGGAAAGGTTCTCTGAAGAAAAAAAAGTAGTAAGACCCAGCCCTGTAGCCCTGTAGCCCTGTAGCAGAAGTGTTAGTAAGTAGTAAGACCCAGCCCTGTAGCCCTGTAGCCCTGTAGCAGTAGTGTAGTGTTAGTAAGTAGTAAGACCCAGCCCTGTAGCCCTGTAGCAGTAGTGTAGTGTTAGTAAGTAGTAAGACCCAGCCCTGTAGCCCTGTAGCAGTAGTGTAGTGTTAGTAAGTAGTAAGACCCAGCCCTGTAGCCCTGTAGCAGTAGTGTAGTGTTAGTAAGTAGTAAGACCCAGCCCTGTAGCCCTGTAGCAGTAGTGTAGTGTTAGTAAGTAGTAAGACCCAGCCCTGTAGCCCTGTAGCAGTAGTGTAGTGTTAGTAAGTAGTAAGACCCAGCCCTGTAGCCCTGTAGCAGTAGTGTAGTGTTAGTAAGTAGTAAGACCCAGCCCTGTAGCCCTGTAGCAGTAGTGTAGTGTTAGTAAGTAGTAAGACCCAGCCCTGTAGCCCTGTAGCCCTGTAGCAGTAGTGTTAGTAAGTAGTAAGACCCAGCCCTGTAGCCCTGTAGCAGTAGTGTTAGTAAGTATAAGACCCAGCCCTGTAGCCCTGTAGCCCTGTAGCAGTAGTGTTAGTAAGTAGTAAGACCCAGCCCTGTAGCAGTAGTGTTAGTAAGTAATAAGACCCAGCCCTGTAGCAGTAGTGTTAGTAAGTACGTAGCCCTGTAGCCCTGTAGCAGTAGTGTTAGTAAGAGACAGAAGCGAGCAGGAACACCATGAAGACAGTTTCCTGATGTTTTTATGGAAGGTGGCTCCCCTTGCAAGCAATAAGCCTCTCCTCCCTCCTCATCTCAGCTTGCCACTTAGGCGTCACCACTCCTCACTAAGGTAAATGCACTTATATTAATGTTATTACAGTTTCTTTCTTTTTTCTTTTTTTTAATTTATTGTTTAGGGAATTTACTTGTGTTATTTTACGTTAGATTTGGTATATTTGTGGTAAAAAAAAATTGAAATGGGTATTTTGGGTGTCTGGGAATAGATTATTTCACTTTCCATTATTTCTTATGGGGAAAATTGCTTTAGAATTTGAACTTTATGGCATTCGAACTGCCTCCTGGAATGGAACAATGTTAGAGTTCCAAGGTATCACTATATATATATATGTATATGTATATGTATATATATAGGTATATATATATATATCTATATAATACACTGGTAACAGTAAAATTGGCCTACCTCGCTTCTTTCAGGGTCATTTCGGCCCCAACCCTTGGTCATGAAATCCATTGAGGTAAAACCGTAGATTATTTTGGGTTAGGGCGGCTCTCGAAGTTGCGTTGCCTGGGGTTTTACCATCACCCCAGCAAGCTTGTTTAGACTTCACGTGTGTTTGGACTGGAGTACTGGAACATTAGTATGGAGTCACGTACGAGTGCTGAAGTGCTTTGGATTTTGGCAATCACATATTAGAGAAACCACGTATACGGAAAAATCAAGGATCATGATCATTGACTGTGACATCACTCGCGGCACTTCTTAACCTCAATAATTTTTTTTTTTTTTACTGTGACATCACTCGCGGCACTTCTTAACCTCAATATTTTTTTTTTTTTTACTGTGACATCACCGCGGCACTCTTAACCTCATATTTTTTTTTTTTACTGTGACATCACCGCGCACTTCTTAACCTCAATATTTTATTTTTTACTGTGACATCACTCGCGGCACTTCTTAACCTCAATATTTTTTTTTTTTTTTACTGTGACATCACTCGCGGCACTTCTTAACCTCAATATTTTTTTTTTTTTACTGTGACATCACTCGCGGCACTTCTTAACCTCAATATATTTTTTTCACATTTAGCGTACAGTAATTGGGGGCGTGATACTTTTGGTAGGGTGGATACCTACATCTGACGTAGATCTACGTCGTCGGCATCCGAGGGCTTAACCCCTTCACTGCTGATATCAAATTAATAGGCCTACCCCCCTGTGCGGCAGGTTTAATTAAGATTAAAAATAATTACTTATCATATTTAAAGTGCCTAAATGAATAGGATGCTCATTCCATACCAGAAAATCTATGTTTGGTCTTGGTGGAGGCTACCAGCTAAGTGAGGAGTTACGTCAGAGTGCAGCAACAGGGCCGTGACCGTGCTGCCAGACGCACAATGAAACCACTTACTACTCAACATAATACAGCTTATTTTGGTACATAAATGCCTCATTCATTCATGCATTCATACATTCATGCTTCTGTTTTATATCCATCAAGAATATGTTGAATATCTTTACTATTTAGCCTCGCCATTGAAGTAGAGGGCGCGGCAGCGTCAACACGTCGTACTGTACCGCTTGACCTTATTACTCACACTAACTCACTCAAGCAGAAAAACAGGTTCTATTATATCACAACACTTGACACTGTTGCCATACAAGCCTATCACAGCGAATATTTACCCACAACATCATTGAGCGTAGAGTTTAAATTAAGAAACCCTATATGTTCCAGCCGCAGTGAAGGGGTTATTTGTGGCAGCCGCAGTGAAGGGGTTATTTGTGGCAGCCGCAGTGAAGGGGTTATTTGTGGCAGCCGCAGTGAAGGGGTTATTTGTGGCAGCCGCAGTGAAGGGGTTATTTGTGGCAGCCGCAGTGAAGGGGTTATTTGTGGCAGCCGCAGTGAAGGGGTTATTTGTGGCAGCCGCAGTGAAGGGGTTATTTGTGCCAGCCGCAGTGAAGGGGTTATTTGTGGCAGCCGCAGTGAAGGGGTTATTTGTGCCAGCCGCAGTGAAGGGGTTATTTGTGGCAGCCGCAGTGAAGGGGTTATTTGTGGCAGCCGCAGTGAAGGGGTTATTTGTGCAGCCGCAGTGAAGGGGTTATTTGTGGCAGCCGCAGTGAAGGGGTTTTTGTGCAGCCGCAGTGAAGGGGTTATTTGTGCAGCCGCAGTGAAGGGGTTATTTGTGGCAGCCGCAGTGAAGGGTTATTTGTGCCAGCCGCAGTGAAGGGGTTATTTGTGCCAGCCGCAGTGAAGGGGTTTTTGTGCAGCCGCAGTGAAGGGGTTATTTGTGGCAGCCGCAGTGAAGGGGTTATTTGTGGCAGCCGCAGTGAAGGGGTTATTTGTGGCAGCCGCAGTGAAGGGGTTATTTGTGGCAGCCGCAGTGAAGGGGTTATTTGTGGCAGCCGCAGTGAAGGGGTTATTTGTGCCAGCCGCAGTGAAGGGGTTATTTGTGCCAGCCGCAGTGAAGGGGTTATTTGTGGCAGCTGCAGTGAAGGGGTTATTTGTGCCAGCCACAGTGAAGGGGTTATTTGTGGCAGCCGCAGTGAAGGGGTTATTTGTGCAGCCGCAGTGAAGGGGTTATTTGTGGCAGCCGCAGTGAAGGGGTTATTTGTGCAGCCGCAGTGAAGGGGTTATTTGTGCCAGCCGCAGTGAAGGGGTTATTTGTGCCAGCCGCAGTGAAGGGGTTATTTGTGGCAGCCGCAGTGAAGGGGTTCAGTACTCATGATTTTTCATATTGTGCACACATTTTGCTGTTCAAAATGTGCAGTGAAAAAGTTTTATGTTTTCTTTTATTTGATTTCAGTGTTCTACATTTGATGCATCAATGTTTTTTCATCAGCATGCCTCTTTCACTGTCTACATTTGTATAATGCCACATAAGCAATACCTTTTAGGATCAGTCTTTGCTTCAGAATGATGTATTTTATTCGAAAAGGAGATTACATTCTTTGCTTTGATATGATATGATTAGAGAGAGAGAGAGAGATCATGTCTCGGATATAAATCAAATGTTGTACACAGAAAGCTTTACCGCATACTTTTGTCTCTGCTCTACAGGATGTGACAAAACATTAAAAAACTCAAGGAATTCTAATTTTCTTTCAGGTTCCTGTGCGAGTTCACATACTATTTATCCCTGACGGAAGACAAGTCTCGATCAGCTTTCATCCACGTGCCTACGCTCAATAGGTTCACAGCAGAAGAGACGGCTGCTGCCTTGGCTGCTGCTATCAAGGCAATGTATTTACAAGTACAGGGGAAAGAGGCCTCACAAGAAGCAACAGAAGAAAATGGGAATGTATAGTCTATTCACTTAAGCTGGATTCTTGGGAGCTGCTCGATGCCTACCCGAGTATGTAAGGACGTCGCTGATTGGCTGATGCACGCGGGCTGGGTGGTGTGGTGGTGGTATTTATGGTAGCCTCAGCCAATCAGCGACGTCCTTACATACTCAGGTAGGCATCGAGCAGCTCCCAAGAATCCAGCTTAAGTGAATAGACTATAGTAGCGCATGAGGAGTGCCAAGATGAGCAACCTTTGGAAAACATAACTGCAGCTGTAGCATTATGAAGACAAGCCATTATTCAGCTAGTTTTATCACTGCACTGTATTATGACCAGGGTAATCAGGCCCAACTATTACAATGCAATACAACTATTTTTGTACTAATATCAAATGTGATTAATATATTGTAACAGAAGTAGGTTTCCCCTTGTTCTATTAAACCATGTTACAGCCCAGGGCGTGAGGCGGACACCGTGCCGGGGCGGTGAGCGTTGGGCGCCAGGCTGAACACAGGGGGGAAGGAAAAGATAAACACCTCGCTGTTCCTTTGTTCTCCTTTACTGATATCCAAAAGTCACATTACAACACAACACTGCTGGGAGGTTATGGCCGGGCACTTATCTCTCAACACTCGCTACTTAAGGACGTGGACACTTGGTGGTGAAGTGGAGTAAGGGCGCGGGGAGGCCAGGGAAAAGGGGGGGGGGGATTACTTCTGCGACAGGTACGTGTTACTCCAAGCGTGTCACAAGCTAGACTCCCCGAGGCAAGCGTCTCTCAGGACGATGGTGCCGGAGCCACGCCCCTCAACTTACGTGCCACAGCCTTCTCACCCGATCAGAAGCCCTGCACAGCCACCAGGACGGCATCATTGTGTACACACATACGAACACACACACCAAGCGACCGTTACTCACAACACACAAACACACGCACACACACTGTACACTCAGACATACACCAACCGCCACCTCCCTTAAACCACCACTGCCCCCCCCCATTCCACCTCCAAGTGCTGCACCCACTGTGATCCACATAATTCCACATAGCCCACCTTCATCCTGAGTCCACATTCATAACAATATTATGTTAGAATACATATGTATTATTCAAAGGTGGGCATTCCGCAATTTTAGTCCGCAATTCCGCAACTTGCGGAATGGTAATTCGGTTGCGGAATTGCGCAATTACGGATGCCTGAAAAAATGCGGAATTGCGAATTGCGGACCGCCAAAATTTTGAAGCGCAATCGCAATAACTTGCGGAATGGTAATTCGGTTGCGGAATTGCGCAATTACGGATGCCTGAAAAAAATGCAGAATTACAGGGGATTTTTTTTATACATTTGTGCCTATAGCGCCTGTAGGCAGTGGTGACCCAGGACACGGATGGTAGGCTCTGGAGGCTCACTTGAAGGCTCTGATGGTTGGTCCTCGCCCGTGGTGGCGCAGGCAGGATTCTTATAGTGACGCCTGTGATTAGAGGCTCATGTCCGCCCCCCTGTGTTCTACGATGCACTCGCAATCGAAGGTAGAGTTGATGGGCAGGGCATGTGGGTGTTCTTAGGCCACTCCACGGTGCAGAAAGGTTTTGGTTTTCTTCGGGGATCGAACTCGGGTCACATAGAACGCCAGTCGGAGACGCTAACCACTCCGCTACCGCCTCCCCAAAGTGTAGCACAATTAGTCGCAGTTGTAGCACAAGTGTAGTTAGTAAGTGTAGCACAGTCACGATCAGTCAGTGCGTGCTGGAACTTGGGATTGAGAGCGTGTACGCTGGCCGTGTGTGTGATTAGTTGCCAACCTCCACATGCTGAACCAGAAGAAGGAGGAGGAGGAGGAGGAAGAGGAAGATTAGTAGATTACTTAGATGAGTGATTACTAGCCAGTAGACTGTGAAGTGTACAAGTAAAGAAAAACACTAAAAGAGACAAAGACTTAATTGTGAAGGACAAGTAACAAGTATAGACAGAAACAGAATAGGAATACAGAAGTATGAAACACTAATAAAGAGTCTAGAGACATTTTTTTGTTTTAATTGTAGGTGTTTAAGAGTAGAGATGTTTAAGAGTCTAGAGACATTTTTTGTTTTAATTGTAGGTGTTTTGCTTTAATTGTAGGAATGTAGGTGTCAAAATTAGTTGGCGGAATTGCGATTGCGAAAAGGCCTATCTGAAAACAATTGCGGAATTGCGATTGCGGACTGGTGCAGGTCGGAATTGCGATTGCGGACTGGTGCAGGTCGGAATTGCGATTGTGGACTGGTGCAGGTCGGGATTGCGATTGCGGACTGGTGCAGGTCGGAATTGCGATTGCGGACTGGTGCAGGTCGGAATTGCGATTGCGGACTGGTGCAGGTCGGAATTGCGATTGTGGACTGGTGCAGTCGAATTGCGATTGCGGACTGGTGAGGTCGGAATTGCGATTGTGGACTGGTGCAGGTCGGAATTGCGATTGCGGACTGGTGCATGGTCGTATTGCGATTGCGACTGGTGCAGGTCGGAATTGCGATTGTGGACTGGTGCAGGTCGGAATTGCGATTGCGGACTGGTGCAGGTCGGAATTGCGGAATTGCGATTGCGGAACTGGAAAAAAAATTGCGATGCCCACCTCTGGTATTATTTATGATAGAATTTACACATATATATTTTAGTGATTTACTGTTTTATTACAATTAGATGAAATTTCAAATATTGTAAATTTCGTCAAACATTTTCCTGATGTTTCTACTGTTTGATTAACATTTGTATTACACAATTATGACCTTGCATGACTTTTCATTGGCCTAAGACTTCACTATGTCACGCTGTAGTGCACTGTGGGTAATGGGAGTCCTCGTGGTTAACCTACGACAAGAAGACTTCACTATGTCACGCTGTAGTGCACTGTGGGTAATGGGAGTCCTCGTGATATACCTGAGCAAGACTTTATTCTATGTGAATGACTACCGATTAGTTCACTGTGAGCTATGGGAAGTCCTCGTGATTAACCTACGACAAGACTTCACTATGTCTCTAATGTAGTGCCTGCGGAGTAATTGGAGTCTTCATGTGGTTAACCTACGAAGAATTTACTGTTGTGTGATGGAAGAATTTTGAGTTGTTCTAATGTGAAATTGACCTACCAAGTGTTTATCTCGGCATCCTCTGGTAACAGCGCCATCCTAGAAAAGACATCAAGAAATGGCGAATGCAATAAGGCTTTTCAACCAGGAACACTGAGTCACTAGAATATTGATGTAACAGGTAGCAGCACAGGGAATTTGATTAGTGCAATTATGACTTAGGACTGACCACCTTCCAACTGACTTCCTCAAAAATACCGTTCCAGTAGGTTCATGTTGGCTCTCCAGGAAGAGGTTCAGATGATAGGATTTTTCTTTATCCACACCCTCATCTAAGAGGCAGGACATAACAAGATAAGACATGACATGAGAGACAAGGCACGGTCACAGAAGCAAGATTGGGTCACAGCAGATCATCAACACGAGAGCTGGTCGGGGCAAGGTACGGACTGGAGTCGGCATGTTCCGGGGGGCGGTTTTTATGCAGGCGGTGATTAGCTAACGACCAACATCTGGCAACTGAGCAGCTTCACACCACTGGGTTACAGGCAGCGGATGCCGATCCTCCCATTGACGAAGCCGCACCCTCTCTTGACGAAGTCGGAGAGGCTGTAGCATAGTTGAAGGGTGGAAAGGCAGCTGGTGTTTGTAATATCAGTGCAGAGCTCCTCAAAGCTGGGCCATGATCCGCGGTTTGCATGCTGTCCTGACTGCCGTGTGGCAATCAGGTACCATTCCTCCTGACTGGAAAAGGGGCCTGGTCGTCCCTATCTGGAAAGGGAAAGGGGACCGTCAGGACTGCAACAATTACCGCGGTATTACACTGCTCAGCGTGCCAGGCAAGGTGCTTGCCCATCTATTGCTGACACGGATCTGCAGTCATCTGCTGAAGCATCAGAGACCTCAGCAGTCTGCGTTCACGCCTGGTCAACAAGGGACCGTATCCTAGCGCTTTGTGTCCTGGTGGAACGCCGACGTGAGTTTCGACAGGGGATGCATGCAGCCTATGTTGATCTCAAGAAGACATTTGACTCGGTGAATCGTGAGTCACTCTGGGATCTTCTGCGACTTCGTGGGATTCCTGCAAGGACTATTGGTTTGATGACTGGTCTGTACTCTGGGACTGAGAGTGCTGTGAAGTGTGGGGGAGGTGTATCCAGCTTCTTTCCTGTTAATACAGGAGTGAGGCAAGGGTGCGTCCATGCCCCATCACTTTTCAACGCTTGTATGGACTGGCTATTAGACAAAGTTGTAGATCAAAGTGATTGTGGAGCATCCCTCAGCAACACCAAGATCACTGATCTTGTTTTTGCCGATGATGCAGTAATCTTTGCCGAGTC
>JACEEZ010023127.1:146009-156009 GCA_016584305.1 Chionoecetes opilio
ACGCTGTGAGGGCATCTGTCCGTCTGTCCGCGCGAGAATGTGGGCGCTCCTCCCAATATTCTCTATCTCTCTTGTCTGGCACATACCCCCCCTTTTATGGCATTAAATCTCTCTCTCTCTCTCTCTCTCTCTCTCTCTCTCTCTCTCTCTCTCTCTCTCTCTCTCTCTGCCCGTCAGGGTGGCAAGGTTGGTAGAGACGTGAGATCGCAATGTGCAGCGTCCCTGTGCATTCGGTCAGCGGTTCGAGTCCGCCTAGTTCGTGCTGACGTGGCGGCGCTTTGTATAGTCAATAACCTTGTAGTTGGTACTTGCAAAGTGTCTAGATAGGATGAAAATCTTATCTTATCTTATCTCTCCTCTCTCTCTCTCGTGATCATTGACTGCATCTTTACATATCGCGTTCTAACTTCTGCAAATGACTTCCTCTAATGCACCTCCTCTACTACCCTCCCGTGAGTCCCGCATTCCTCCTCCTCTTCCTCATCCTCTTCCTCATCCTTCCTATTCTATTTTCTCTTCTCCTCCTCCTCCTCCTCCTCCTCCTCCTCCTCCTCCTCCTCCTCCTCCTCCTCCTCCTCCTCCTCCTCCTCCTCCTCCTCCTCCTCCTTTTACTATTCTCCTCTTAGTCTGTTATTACTCCCATCTGTTTTTCTATTTCTCCTTTTCTTACAGCTCCTTTTCCCAAAGTTTCCTCGTCTTTCTGAGTAGTACCATTACTGAGCAGAAAATATTCACATCCTCACTTCACTAAGGTAGTACTCTCCCTCTTCAAACACTATCCAACACTAACAAACTATCTCCCTGTTTGCAAGCACTCCTCATGGCCTCTAACTCCTAGTGTACACATAGGTAGCCTAGTACTTGTAATTTTATGGTGTTTTCTAATGTTTTGATCTGTTTTACTACCAACACTTCAGGCGTTTTCTGCGGGGATCCTGATTGTTGCTCAAATTTCGATCCCTGTTCAACCATTCAGGGAAGATGATTGGCCCGACCCGCAATCATTTGTTGTTGTTGTTGTGACCGTTTGCAATCGAAAATTTCCCGATTGCAGCCAAAAATCCCCCGCGGAAAACGCCTCTATTATTCATGCGTTGTGTGCTGTCCCTTATTTGTTAACCTCCCTACATGCCTCATACTCTAACCTCCCTACATGCCTCATACTCTCTAACCTCCCTGCATGCCTCATACTCTAACCTCCCTACATGCCTCATACTCTCTAACCTCCCTACATGCCTCATACTCTCTAACCTCCCTGCATGCCTCATACTCTAACCTCCCTACATGCCTCATACTCTACCTCCCTGCATGCCTCATACTCTCTAAGCCTCCCTGCATGCCTCATACTCTAACCTCCCTGCATGCCTCATACTCTCTAGCCTCCCTGCATGCCTCATACTCTAACCTCCCTGCATGCCTCATACTCTAACCTCCCTGCATGCCTCATACTCTAACCTCCCTGCATGCCTCATACTCTAACCTCCCTGCATGCCTCATACTCTAACCTCCCTGCATGCCTCATACTCTAACCTCCCTGCATGCCTCATACTCTAACCTCCCTACATGCCTCATACTCTAACCTCCCTACATGCCTCATACTCTAACCTCCCTGCATGCCTCATACTCTAACCTCCCTGCATGCCTCATACTCTAACCTCCCTGCATGCCTCATACTCTAACCTCCCTGCATGCCTCATACTCTAACCTCCCTGCATGCCTCATACTCTAGCCTCCCTACATGCCTCATACTCTAACCTCCCTGCATGCCTCATACTCTAACCTCCCTACATGCCTCATACTCTCGCGCCTTTTCTGTTCCCGCCATTTTATAATATTTGTCGTCGTAGTTGTTGTTGTTGTTGCTCTTCTTCTTCTTCTTCTTCTTCTTTCTTTTATCTTCCTCTTTCTCCACCATCTCCTTCATCTTCTCTTCTTTCTTCTCCTTCATTCCTCCTCCTCCTTTGCCTTTCCTAATGTTTTCCTCCTCCTCCTCCTCCTCCCTCCCTCCTTATCTCCCTCCCTCTTAGCATCCTCCCCGAGAGGTTTCTTACGTGACATCATCTCTCCAATGAGGCGCCGCGGCCATGCCTTCCCGCGCTGCGCTGTTCCTCTGTTATTACTAAATTGCTCCCTTATCAATATTATCATTTCATTTTTCTTTCTTTTTCTCAATGAGTATATATGATTGTATGCAGGTGTGTAATTATGAGTGCGTCGGGAGAGAACTCGCCAAATTGCTCTCTCTCTCTCTCTCTCTCTCTCTTCTCTCTCTCCTCTCTCTCTCTCTCTCTCTCTCTCTCTCTCTCTCTCTCCTCTCTCTCTCTCTCTCTCCTCTCTCTCTCTCTCTCATCTCTCTCTCTCTCCTCTCTCTCTCTCTCCCTCTCTCTCTCTCTCTCTCTCTCCTCTCTCTCTCCTCTCTCTCTCTCTCATCTCTCTCTCTCTCTCCTCTCTCTCTCTCTCTCACTCTCTTCTCTTCTCTCTCTCTTCTGTTTTACACACACACACACACACACACACACACACACACACACACACACACACACACCACACACACACACACACAGTGGCGTACCCAGAACACTTAAAAGGGGTGGGCAAATATATATATATATATATATAATATATATATATATATATATATATATATATATATAATATAATATATATATTATATATATATATATATTAATATCTATATATATAATGGATATATTTATTTATTATTTATTCTTTGCACAAGGGGGGGGACCATGGCCGCATGCCCCCCCCCCCTCGGTACGCCACTGCACACACACACACACACACACATATAAAGCGAGAGAGAGATATATGTATGTGTGTGTGTGTGTGTGTGTGTGTGTGTGAGGGGGGTAAGGGGGGGTCTGCTTGTGGTGTGTGCATGGCGTGGGGTCAGCGGCCGGGCGTCGTGGGTCGTGGGGCGGCGGTCAGAGGGAGCAAGTCATGTGCCCTTCCGTCCCACCCCACGGCCCACCCACCCACCCCCACCCTCCTTCCTTCTTCCTCTTCCTCTTCCCTCAGTAATCTACTACTAAGTTTGAAACGGATCAAATGAGAATCACCTGTACTTCCATCCATTCTTGGCTCCCTCTGTACTCTGGGCATACCTTGAACAGTCAAGCCGATCACTGAGTGCGGAGAAGTCCCACGGTGCAGTCCGCTGAAGGGACACACAGGTCGCGTCTTACACTGAGTCCTTCGGCAGGTTCAGTAGCGGAGGCAGGCAAGCCAGTGTTGGGGTTGGTAAGAATGACAATGAGCTGACGAGCTTCTCAATTGCTTGCCCGAAAGCATGACATTTTTTTTTAATAGCACATCACACGAGGAGCGTATGCGTGCTCGGTTTGTGTATGTGTAACACGGAATGACCCTAGATTGGAGGGCTTGCCACTAGGTATTCGCGCCTGTGGCTGCTTCATTGAGACTGGCGCCTTTGCTATGATTCAACTGTCATCATCCTCGTCTCAAAGAGATCCATCAATCATTTTCTACCGTAACTTCCTGAGCTGCACCGACGAGAAGGGAAGCAAATAGTAATGTTCTTAAAGATCCAGCGACCGAGGCTGCAATTGCCATACTAGAAACACACCCTACAGGCACAGGCTGCTCCGGAACCCCTCCACAAGCTCCCCCTCCACAAGCTCCCAATACATACACTGGTTCCCAACGGGTGGTCCACGATGACTTGATTACTGGCTCACAAGATGGTCACGATATTTGGAAATGAACTGAAATATATTTAGAACCAAAATGTTAGCTGTCAAAAATAGACAAAATTATGTCAAAAAATTCTGCTTACTTTATTTTTATAGGAAATATATTTATAACCCAAATGTTTGCTAGCTACCGTTTTTTATCAAATTTCTAAAGTCTAAAAGGAGATGGTCCACGATTTTTGTTCAATTAGGCTAGTGGTCCATGGCTTGAAGCGAGTTGAGAACCACTGCAATACAAGATACTGAGAACTACTGCAATACAAGATACTGAGAACTACTGCAATACAAGATACTGAGAACTACTGCAATACAAGATACTGAGAACTACTGCAATACAAGATACTGAGAACTACTGCAATACAAGATACTGAGAACTACTGCAATACAAAATACTGAGAACTACTGCAATACAAGATACTGAGAACTACTGCAATACAAGATACTGAGAACCACTGCAATACAAGATACTGAGAACTACTGCAATACAAGATACTGAGAACTACTGCAATACAAGATACTGAGAACTACTGCAATACAAGATACTGAGAACTACTGCAATACAAGATACTGAGAACCACTGCAATACAAAATACTGAGAACTACTGCAATACAAGATACTGAGAACCACTGCAATACAAGATACTGAGAACTACTGCAATACAAGATACTGAGAACCACTGCAATACAAGATACTGAGAACTACTGCAATACAAGATACTGAGAACCACTGCAATACAAGATACTGAGAACTACTGCAATACAAGATACTGAGAACCACTGCAATACAAGATACTGAGAACTACTGCAATACAAGATACTGAGAACCACTGCAATACAAGATACTGAGAACTACTGCAATACAAGATACTGAGAACTACTGCAATACAAGATACTGAGAACTACTGCAATACAAGATACTGAGAACTACTGCAATACAAGATACTGAGAACTACTGCAATACAAGATACTGAGAACTACTGCAATACAAGATACTGAGAACTACTGCAATACAAGATACTGAGAACACTGCAATACAAGATACTGAGAACTACTGCAATACAAGATACTGAGAACTACTGCAATACAAGATACTGAGAACCACTGCAATACAAGATACTGAGAACTACTGCAATACAAGATACTGAGAACTACTGCAATACAAGATACTGAGAACTACTGCAATACAAGATACTGAGAACTACTGCAATACAAGATACTGAGAACTACTGCAATACAAGATACTGAGAACTACTGCAATACAAGATTACTGAGAACCACTGCAATACAAGATACTGAGAACTACTGCAATACAAGATACTGAGAACTACTGCAATACAAATACTGAGAACTACTGCAATACAAGATACTGAGAACCACTGCAATACAAGATACTGAGAACTACTGCAATACAAGATACTGAGAACCACCAATACAAGATACTGAGAACTACTGCAATACAAGATACTGAGAACTACTGCAATACAAGATACTGAGAACTACTGCAATACAAGATACTGAGAACTACTGCATACAAGATACTGAGAACCACTGCAATACAAGATACTGAGAACTACTGCAATACAAGATACTGAGAACCACTGCAATACAAGATACTGAAACTACTGCAATACAAGATACTGAGAACCACTGCAATACAAGATACTGAGAACTACTGCAATACAAGATACTGAGAACCACTGCAATACAAGATACTGAGAACTACTGCAATACAAGATACTGAGAACCACTGCAATACAAGATACTGAGAACTACTGCAATACAAGATACTGAGAACCACTGCAATACAAGATACTGAGAACTACTGCAATACAAGATACTGAGAACTACTGCAATACAAGATACTGAGAACTACTGCAATACAAGATACTGAGAACCACTGCAATACAAGATACTGAGAACTACTGCAATACAAGATACTGAGAACTACTGCAATACAAGATACTGAGAACCACTGCAATACAAGATACTGAGAACTACTGCAATACAAGATACTGAGAACCACTGCAATACAAGATACTGAGAACTACTGCAATACAAGATACTGAGAACTACTGCAATACAAGATACTGAGAACTACTGCAATACAAGATACTGAGAACTACTGCAATACAAGATACTGAGAACTACTGCAATACAAGATACTGAGAAACTACTGCAATACAAGATACTGAGAACTACTGCAATACAAGATACTGAGAACTACTGCAATACAAGATACTGAGAACTACTGCAATACAAGATACTGAGAACTACTGCAATACAAGATACTGAGAACTACTGCAATACAAGATACTGAGAACTACTGCAATACAAGATACTGAGAACTACTGCAATACAAGATTACTGAGAACTACTGCAATACAAGATACTGAGAACTACTGCAATACAAGATACTGAGAACTACTGCAATACAAGATACTGAGAACTACTGCAATACAAGATACTGAGAACTACTGCAATACAAGATACTGAGAACCACTGCAATACAAGATACTGGTCGCTGTTGTGTTCGGTAGGGCGCAACACATGTCATAATCATCATGCTTCTCTGATATTTGTGTAGTGAGGCAACAGGACGGTCGGTCAGGCCTCCTCCCTACACACTCAGAAATAAGGGGTATATTAAGGGTAGAATTGTTACATCGCACCATCACTACCCTTTTTATACCCTATGTCCAGGCTGGAGGGTAGATGCTGCCGATTATACCCTTCATCTACCCTTTATCTACCCTTTTTAGACGAGAGGGATGAGAAAGGGTATATTTGGGGTTGGGAAAGGGTATATTTAGGGTTGCAAAAGGGTATATTTGTAAGGGTAGAAAAAGGGTAGCAGTATTTCATCACTACAAACACCCTTTTTCTACCCTTTTCCTACCCTTCTTTTCTAAGAGTAGTATATACTATTATAAGCAGCATCGGTAGCTGTACTTACATCAGGATGAGGGCGGCTCCTACGGTCCTGGATCTGTGGCATTACCTGGAGTCTGGCTAAGGGTCCACTAACGAGGTCGTGTTCCAAGTCTGCCTTAAATAAGCAAAATATGGTGTGACTGGTAGTTAATAGATGCGGTAATAGATCTTTATACCAGTATGATTCCGTATATATTTAACAGTGTCGCCTTATCACTCAGTACTATAGTAGCCGGGCGGGACGCAACTCAGTGCATTTTTGAAGCCAATCTTACTGGGCGACATTAGTTAAAGGCCTACCTGTTAAAATGTAGGTTTTTGGATGCATCAAATTAACCCTTTTGTATGTTGTGTATAAATAAAGATCCTATGCAGTAATAAGAGTGCACTTCTGGATCTAACACACACAGATAAGATGAACCATTGTACCCAGGAAGGATTTTATGAACAAACATCTTGTCGCCCAGTAGCTTAAAATTGTTCTTACTGGGCGACAGTTTTCCATCACTGGGAGACATTTTGGTCGCCCAGTTGTGATGTTAAAAAATGCACTGCAACAGCTGTATAGAGGAGGAGGGTGGCTGCCTCACTACAGTTGTAATTTAGTGGCATGAAAGTTGACCAGGGAAAAGGCTAAAGGTCCTCAAGTAAGAGATGCATGAGGGTTACTGACTGCATTACACAAACAGGAGATGAATCAGACATTTGAATTAAGGTCACGTGCAGGGAAGGGGCTTCATGGATGACGGGGTTTTGATAAGAGCAAAGCAATGGCGAGGGTTTTGTGTGACGCTGAGTACACAATTAGAAAAGAAGGGTAGGAAAAGGGTGTTAGTAGTGATGAAATACTGCTACCCTTTTTCTACCCTTACAAATATATTTGCAACCCTAAATATACCCTTTTCCAACCCCAAATATACCCTTTCTCATCCCTCTCGTCTAAAAAGGGTAGATAAAGGGTAGATGAAGGGTATAATCGGCAGCATCTACCCTCCAGCCTGGACATAGGGTATAAAAAGGGTAGTGATGGTGCGATGTAACAATTCTACCCTTAATAGACCCCTTATTTCTGAGTGTGTAGGGAGTGGCGGAGGGATGTGGAGGGTAGATGAGGCAAAGGCTGGAAGGTGGATTATAAGAAGCTGAGAATGATTGACAGATGGAGGGGGGATGAGGAGGGAGGACAGGGGGGGGAGAGTGGTTACGAGGAAGGACAAAGAGCGCCAGTACATTCCTCTTGCCTGTCACTATGCTGGCAGGTTTCGATTCTCCATGTGTGTCTGTGTGATTCTTTCCCACCCATGGGCTTGATCACGCGCTGGATACGCGAACAACTGATGTTACCCTCTCGTAAAAAGCTTAGACTTCATAGTCATAAGCTTTATATCTGATATTTGGGTAAAGCTGGAACCTCGGACACCCAATGCCTTGCTTAAAGGTGACTGCAAAATGTAACTGCCTGTAGTTCCTGGGAAAGATTGGAGGTGTGAGCGGGGCTCGAACCTGTGCGCGTCAAGTGATACACGCTTGAGTTTACCACTGTATTACACACCAGCCATGTGCTGTACCATACGGGCAGTGTGTGTGTGTGTGTGTGTGTGCGTGCGTGTGTGATACTTCGAATACACCCACAGATACAACCCCCCCACACACATAAAACGCCCACATATACACCCCCCCCCCCTACACACACACACACACCACACACACACACACACACACACACACACACACACACACGTCACCGCCTCCCAGCCGCAGCTCCACACTTGTATTCTGCACCTTATGTGCATTAAAAGAAAAATGCGTTGCGAGCCAGAGACTCCGACGCCCGCCACTCGGTCATGAGAGGAAGCAGCGTGGGGTGAATAGCCGAAGAGGGTTCAGGAGAGGTCATGTGCAGCATCCCGTGACCTTTCGTGACCTCCCGGGTACTCTGAGAGTCAGCCAATGACGTAAGCCGCCTTGGGCTCCATCAACGCCGGGCGCGGGTGATTATTTTGAGAGATGATCTCCAAGGTGCAGAGGATACACTCTCAGAAATAAGGGGATATATTAAGGGTAGAATTGTTACATCGCACCATCACTACCTTTTTATACCCTATGTCCAGGCTGGAGGGTAGATGCTGCTGATTATACCCTTCATCTACCCTTTATCTACCCTTTTTAGACGAGAGGGTTGAGAAAGGGTACATTTGGGGTTTGAAAAGGGTATATTTAGGGTTGCAAAAAGGTATATTTGTAAGGGTAGCAGTATTTCATCACTATAAACACCCTTTTTCTACCCTTTTCCTACCCTTTTTTTCTAAGAGTGTACAGAGCGGTGTCGTTTCCTTTTCCTTTTCCTTCACTCGGGGAAAAACGCCATGGTGTTCCTGTATTAAATAGAACTTATTTCCTATCCCTTTATGTCACTTGTTTCATTCCCTTTCTTAACCCTCGTTATGACACGCCTCCTCATCTCTACTCTTTCATCTTATCATTGCTGAATCTTAAAGTCTTTTTTTCGTACCGTATAATAAATGTAACTTCAATTTTCGTAATTGTATCCCTATAAACATCTTGAATTTATTTGTATTCCTCCCCGTGCCTTTTATCCTCAGTTATCTCTTGCTGCTTGATGTGGATCGCAGTCATTATAAAAGATGACAAGCAGCACACCAAGCTCGTTAATCTTTTGTCCATTTGCGTCAAGCCAGAGTGCGTGGAATCTGCGGCTTTGTGAGCTGCCAACAGTCATGGGAAATAATCAGGAGACAGGTTTAATGCCGGTGGCCTGTCCATCCAGCTCTGGTGAACGCAGACACTCCGTATATAGTGACCTATCTGTGTTCTGCTGTTGCTAATTTACGCGATTCTCTCCGCGCCCGACTTAATTTCACCAATGTTCGAATTTTATTATCCCTTCCAGCAGCACTATAGATAGCCACTGTCTCCACTACCACTGTTGCTGTCTGTTCTTCCTTTGTATGCCCGTCAGGGTGGCAAGGTTCGTAGAGACGTGAGC
The DNA here is from genome assembly GCA_016584305.1 of Chionoecetes opilio. Classification (NCBI taxonomy): domain Eukaryota; kingdom Metazoa; phylum Arthropoda; class Malacostraca; order Decapoda; family Majidae; genus Chionoecetes; species Chionoecetes opilio. The sequence continues at coordinate 155,682 of JACEEZ010023127.1, forward strand.
TCGCAATGTGCAGCGTCCCTGTGCATTCGGTCAGCGGTTCGAGTCCGCCTAGTTCGTGCTGACGTGGCGGCGCTTTGCATAGTCAATAACCTTGTAGTTGGTACTTGCAAAGTGTCTAGATAGGATGAAAATCTTATCTTATCTTATCTTCCTTTGTATACCCCCTCGCCCTCCTCCTGTCTTTCCGTTGCCGCTACTAGTCCTTCGCTATCTCATCTTCCGGATTCCTTTCCTCACAACCTCGCCACTCTCGTTTGCTGTTCTAACGATGACCTGTAGAATAGTTTACTCAATCATGTAACCGTATTTATGTTGAAGTCGTGATGGT
>JACEEZ010023127.1:163509-166009 GCA_016584305.1 Chionoecetes opilio
AGGGGAAGGCAGAATGGTGTTGGTTTTCAAGATGCAAAGACTAGCAATGATCAGCAGCAGCTAGGCATGTGGCTTGGCTTGGCGGACCGGTGCAGTAATGCCTTCTTCTAATGGCTTACTGCTATTTAGTGGTTCTTTTTTTTGCATGGGTGATAGAAGTCATGAAAGCATCAACATTGTTTACCGTTGCGGGTGAACACACGTATAAGGTTGAACCAAACCGGTCCAGTTTTTTCTTCTCTCAGACACGACCGCCTCTCAAATAAGGGATAGTCCATTTTTTTTTTATTGTGGTATACTAAACAGCAGCTTTTACAAATGTGCATAACCTGACATCTAAATATTTACCGAGGTGGGGGTGTCCCTGCAGCGCGGGATATTTATAAACGGTTTTCGGCAGTCGCTAGTCGCTACGAGTTGGCCATCATGATCTTCACCTCAGACGGAAATGACCCATAAACTAGTAAAACACGTTAATGCTTCATAGGACAGAGAAGTATAGATCTGCAATAAGGGACTTTGATTATAGCGACTAAGTTTTGACGAGTGAAATGAGATATTTGTGATTTCTTTCTGCAAATATATGTAATTTATTGGCGGGGGGGGGGATTCATTCAGTAACTACGTAAAATCAATATAATTTCATCAGTATATGACTAGCCTTTTATGAATATCTGTATCAAGTGTACATGATGGGGTGCATAAACAAATAACAAAAATGCTTTGAATCAATGAATTAGTGGTCATTACACCTGTGACGTATTCTCTTTCAAGTTTCGGTTCGATGATAAAGTAGCGAGAGATAATCACCACCTCGACTGCAAGAGCTGTCGACAGTGGACATGATACTCGCATGATCGGCTGGTTTACAAACGGGTTCATGCATGTACAACCACTTCTAAATGACGTAGAATGCCATGAATGTCGTGCTATTCCTCTAATGATGACATAACGGCAGAACAAGTCAGGATTAAAATAACTTAAACCCCTGCCCTTGCTTTGCTTCCCATCGATAAATAACGCCAAGAATTATAATAGTAATGATGATAATACAATTTTTTCTATTGTATGTCTGGCTTACATACTTTCCATGGTGGGAGTATGCAGTCTCAGTGACAGGTGGCAATCCATCACTCCTGCAGGTGTGGGTGTGGAGTGTGTGAGTGAGTGAGTAGCGTGTATATGTTGTTTAAGGTCAGAAATGGCCTCCATGTCACCCCCGATACGACGGTAAAACAAGGCCTGTTTTACCGTCGTGTCTGGGGTGACATGGAGGCCATTTCTCACCTTAAACAACAAGTGTATACACGCTACTTACTCACGCACACACTCCACATCATCACTTGCAGGAGTGATGGATTGCCACCTGTTACTGAGACCGCATACTCATCTCTCCCACTAAGGAAAGTATGTAAACCTTAGCTTGGAACCTCCACGCTGGTAGGATATGAAGGGATAGGAGAGGCTGGAGGCAGAGTGTGTATAGACGATTAAAACCATTGATTGGCCCAGGCATGAACCATAGTCCTTCCAATGTAGCAAGTCAGTTTAGTCGATTTGATTTCTACTCAGTTCAGTTGTGGGTCGGGAGTCAGGCCTTTTTCAACGGCACTCCCTGACGTGTTTCTTCTTGCTGTCTGGGTCTTTCATTTGTTGTCTTCTCTTATTCTATCTTATTAGTTTCTTTCTTTTTCTTTCTTCTTATTTTCTCGGGTCGTCCAAAAACTGTTGATTGTTCTTTTTGTTTCTTCCACATTCCCGTCTCTGAACTCATTACCCCATTATAATTATATCTATCTATCTATCTACATTCCTACTCTTATGGTGAGCGAACAATACCTCCCTCACAAGGGGGGAGGGGGGAATAAAACTACCACTCGACTACTAATTGAGAGGGTGGTTGGTGAATAATTTCCACAAGTGACTTGATAAAATGGAAAGATTAGTCGAGAGCGGGGCAGGTTGCATCGAGGGTAGGTTGCATCATTGCCTCTAACTCGCAGGTTATCTATCACACGTACATCGTCTTACTACTACTACTACTACTACTACTACTACTACTACTACTACTACTACTACTACTACTACTACTACTACTACTACTACTACTACTACTATAAACTACTACTACTACTACTACAACTACAACAATAATAATAATAAAAAAAGTTAATGCGAGCTATATAGAGGCAATGATGCAACCTACCTACCCTCGATGCAACCTGCCCCGCTCTCCCCTATAGGAACCTCCAGGGTGGGGGGAGAAGGAGGAGGATGAGGGAGGTTATCATTTAGAAAAAGAGGGCGTAGGTTCACCCCGAAATTCCTAGTCACTTCGACCAGTTAAATGTAAGAAAAAAAAATAGATAAAAAAGAGAGAATAGCTAAAACGGGATAGCTGGTTTGAGGCAGGTTTTGACACAAGGGGATGAGGGACAGTAAGCTAGCTACAAGTTAGTAAGGAGGAAGAGATTAACAGTGAGACTAACGGAGTGTGAGG
>JACEEZ010023127.1:171009-173509 GCA_016584305.1 Chionoecetes opilio
ATGATTACTAGAGTTACGAAACCACACCAGGTATGTACGAAAAAACTCAATATCAGTGTACGAAACAACTAACAAAACTTGGGTACGAAACAACTTGTGTACGAAACTCCCTGTAACCGTATTGTCATTGTCGATACTTTATTTGTTGTGTTTTATAATAGTGATAATAAGTTCACTCCTCTTAGTAACGCAGCATGAATGGCAATGACAGTGGCAGTAATACTTTAGAGGATTAGCAGTAGTGTCGCATTTATTTGTCAAACAATTATCCTGGTGTGCGGTCGGGATGTTTTTTTGGTGATCACGTATCCTATGTTTCGTCACGTCAACGGCACTCAATGCATATCACTGTTAAGACACCAGGGTCAAACAGTCTGATACAAAACCGGTTCATATCTGCATGAACAACTATTAGAAGCGCTAATGGTGGCAACACACACCTGCATGATCCCTTTACAGTACGAAGTCGCTGTTCATGTTAACCCCATCACACCCAGATCTTTCCTTTGCTATAAACAAAATCGTATGTTGTTAGCCATAAAATTACGAAAAGTCACTGAATATACCAAACTAGTTAGTCAACAAGGATACTAAACAGGTCATATCTATAAAATATTGCTTATAGTCACTAAAAATCGTCTAATGGTACCCAAATTACAATGGAAATTACGTTCTGGGCCTCCAGGGGTTAACATCTCGATTGATGCCAATTTGTTAAGTAAAGCCAAATTGATATCCTAATATTTAGCTATAGTTCCGGAATCGTGATTTTAACCATTTGTTTGTTTGTGGTTTTACTGCACATGAGTGACTGACGCAATGGTATTAGGTTATAGATAATATCAGTAAAGGTCACAATGCCATGGTCGGTTACATGGTTATCGATAATATCAAATAAAAGTGAAGGTGGTGGCATGTCCGCATCCTTGCCTTATCTCTGAACTAACAGAAATGAAAACTGTCATGTATCACTTATACATTACCTAAGTCGCCCTTCCTATGATTGTGTGTAGGGCGTGTAGGGTATGTCTTCAGGTGAACAGTATGCTTTTTTTTACTGACTGAGACTCAAAATTTAACTTAACCACATGCGATAATATGCCACTTGGCTATACACTATAAAAATTTGCATATATGAGATTTCACTTTCTGAATCAATAAAGCAAATGTACAGCTTTTTTTTCAAAATGTGAATGATTCTTGATTACTTTCAAGATAATCTGGCATCTCTACTGCTATGCTGCATGACGTCACAGGACAGCAAGCAATGGGTGGTGGATATACGCCTCTTGTGCTTTGACTTCGTGAACTATCAGAGGGTATTCATTTTGTCTAGTTATTATTTATTATTGATCACTTTGATTAAAAACTTGCAATTGAGAAGAATACTGGAGGCCTTTATCTAGTGGCATATTATCTTGACAACGGTCCTCCACCCTTTTAAAAGATGGAAAAAAGGACTCGATCAGGTCTCAGGTACAGGCTTCAGGTGGATGCAAGATGGCGATCCACCCTTTTAAAAGAAGGAAAAAAGGCCTCGATCAGGTCTCAGGTGCAGGCTTCAGGTGGATGCAAGATGGCGACAAGACTGTGTAGAGGACATGATGAAAATACATTAATCCCTTGAGACCCAGAACGTAATTTCCATTGTAATGTGGGTACCATCAGACGATTTTTAGTGACTATAAGCAATATTTTATAGATATGACCTGTTTAGTATCCTTGTCGACTAACTTATTTGGTATATTCAGTAACTTTTCTTAATTATATGGCTCGACAACATACAGATTTTTATAGTAAAGGAAAGATCTGTGCGTGAAGGGGTTAAAGAACTTTTGTGCTTGATCAAAACAGGACGCTGCGTGGAATTGGTTAACATCCAGGTTTATATTATTTAAAGCCCTGCGACTGAGAGAGAGAGAGAGAGAGCGAGCGAGCGCGAGAGACAGAGAGAGAGAGAGAGAGAGCGAGCGAGCGAGCGAGCGCGAGAGACAGAGAGAGAGAGAGAGAGAGAGAGAGAGAGAGAGAGAGAGAGAGAGAGAGAGAGAGAGAGAGAGAGAGACAGAGACAGAACATGACTTTTTTTCAATAAGGGAAGAATACTACTTTTTGTCTTAATTCTTATTCTTATTCTTCAAGTTGGTGTGCATAAAAATTACTCAAGGCGAAATGATGAAACCTTTTTACATTTCCGAGATCGAAAGCTTTCCACCATGAGATTATTACTACAATAGGAACTCCCGGCGTTGGTCATGAATCAATATGGAAAAAAAACCCGTAGCTACATAATAAGAGATACTACTCATTCCCCAAATAAAATACATGCAAACAGGGAGAGAGAGAGAGAGAGAGAGAGAGAGAGAGAGAGAGAGAAGAGAGAGAGAGGAGAGGAGAGAGAGGAGGAGAGAGAGAGAGAGGAGGAGAGAGAGAGAGAGAAATCCGGTTTCATGCATGGGAAAGTCAGTGATAATATGAAAATTAGACAATGTCATTACCATGG
>JACEEZ010023127.1:178509-186009 GCA_016584305.1 Chionoecetes opilio
TACTACTACTACTACAACTACTAACTACTATCACTCCCACTACTACTACTACTACTATTACTACCTTGACTACTACTACTACAACTACTACTACTATCATATCACTCCCACTACTACTACTACTACTATTACTACCTTTACTACTACAACTACAACTACTACTACTATCACTCCCACTACTACTACTACTACTATTACTACCTTTACTACTACTACTACAACTACTACTACTATCACTCCCACTACTACTACTACTACTATTACTACCTTTACTACTACTACTACAACTACTACTACTATCACTCCCACTACTACTACTACTACTACTATTACTACCTTTACTACTACTACTACAACTACTACTACTATCACTCCCACTACTACTACTACTACTATTACTACCTTGACTACTACTACTACAACTACTACTACTATCACTCCCACTACTACTACTACTACTATTACTACCTTGACTACTACTACTACAACTACTACTACTATCATATCACTCCCACTACTACTACTACTACTACTATTACTACCTTTACTACTACTACTACAACTACTACTACTATCACTCCCACTATACTACTACTACTACTACCACCACTACTATCACACCTAATACTACTACTACTACCACTGTCACTACCACCACTTGAAACTTTTTACGTATGAGATATTTTTTTTGTTAGGAAGGCATTCGATTTCTACGGTGGAATGCACGTTGCTGCCTTGCACTGGGCGGGGCGGGGCTGGGCGGGCGGCAATGAGGGCAAGAGGCCGCAGGGAATGTGTAGAGGTACGCTTGCGGCAGAGGCGGTGACTGGAGGCATCGTGAGGCCGCAGGCGGACTGGGGTGACGTCACAGGAGGGCGCGGGTACACCACTTTCACTCTCGCCAGATGAAAGTTGTTGTATATGAGCAACGCAAAGGTGAAGGTGTGTGTGTGGTGTGTGTGTGTGTGTGTGTGTGTGTGTGTGTGTGTGTGTGTGTGTGTGTGTGTGTGTGTGTGTGTGTGTATGTGTGTGTGTGTGTGTGTGTGTGTGTGTATTATGAATCTTCTTACATAATGGAAGCTATCTTTAATAAGCTTTCTCACGTCGGGGCTCATTAATAAACTCATCACGTTCCCTGGGACGCACCCAGGTACCGTTGATCACCGCGGGTTCCCAGGAGGGTGTTGCCCCGCGGGGTTACTAAAGGATTGAACCGCCGCTTTCTAGTTGTGGCTTATTACAGGTTTTCATGTTTTGCTATACATTCACTTAATACACACACACACATACACACACACACACACACACACACACACACACACACACACACACACACACACACACACACACACACACACACACACACACACACACACACACACACACACACACACACACACACACACACACACACCACTGGATAAGCTCTCGATTTCATCTTAACACCCAGGCGTTCTTTTTTATTCGTAATTTGTGCTTACAGTAGCCACACCGTGCTGCTAATTTATTTGACCTGTTTTGGCCTGTCCTACCACGAGGGACGTTCTTAGTAAGTTTATATGACGGAAGTGGCATCGGGAGACCTTACGGCAGGTTCGACGCCCTTACCTCCGAAGCAGCAATCGCCCAGGTGACGAAATAGTGTGTACACCTGAGGCTGCTCATTCACTGTCCCCAACAAAGAAGTAAAGGCCCTTGCCCCTCCCTGTCACGCTCAGACTAGGTCACGCTATCCACATATTTGATCGAGTTCCGTCACAGTTTGTTGAGTGAAGGGCACTGACGAGGGACGGTGGCGAAAGTGTCCACTCAGGGTTACGGAATGCCCACCTCACTCTGTGTCTCTGACAGCAGCCCTGTGCTTGTTATGACTTAAGGCTAGCTGTGTATTAACCAAGGAAGCTAGAGTACAGTGTAGAGCTAGTGTACTCTAGCTTCCTTGGTATTAACCCTTTCACGCCCAGATCTTTCCTTGGCTACATAAAATCGTCTGTAGTTAGTCATAAAATTACAAAAAGTAACTTAACATACCAAATTAGTTAGTCGACAATGATACTAAGCAGGTCATAGCTATAAAGTATTGCTCATGAAAATCGTCTCATGGTAACCAAATTACAATGGAAATTACGCTTTGGGTTTTAAGGGGTAAGAGAAACTTCACCTTGCATTGAAATTGTCAAGGGAACGGCAGCTGCCACATCAAAAGTCGTGAAATCTCGGCATGGTAGAAAAGGAAAATTCCAGTAGTATGATGAGGTCGGTGGTCATCATGTCACTGCTTCTATTCGTTATGTTGGATGCTATATCATGCTATAAGATGTACTTTCTTGGGGTTCTCTGTTTTCACTTCATATTTTTACGAAGCTATCTCGCGCGCATGACGAAAGTGAAACGACACTACACTCTTAGAAAAGAAGGGTAGGAAAAGGGTAGAAAAAGGGTGTTTGTAGTGATGAAATACTGCTACCCTTTTTCTACCCTTACAAATATACCCTTTTGCAACCCTAAATATACCCTTTTCCAACCCCAAATGTACCCTTTCCCATCCCTCTCGTCTAAAAAGGGTAGATAAAGGGTAGATGAAGGGTATAATCAGCAGCATCTACCCTCCAGCCTGGACATAGGGTATAAAAAGGGTAGTGATGGTGTGATGTAACAATTCTACCCTTAATATACCCCTTATTTCTTAGTGTGTAGATATCTGAAGTAAAAACCCGCAAAAGAATGAATTGGTTATTTTTCTGACTGGAGGTGACAAGGCTATAGCAGGCACTACATGGGTGCTCGAAAGTGTCAGGTAGAGATATCTGTCCAATGTCACCTATGCTCGTATTCGTAGTCACATACCATGATTGCTCGTGGTAATTGCTATGATTTTGTTCCATTTCTACTCAGTCAAAATTATTCACTTGATCTTGTAGCTGCCATGGAAAGTACTAGAGCAATCCTACAGTACTCCTATTGCAATCACAACAGAGATCTTGTAGCTGCCATGGAAAGTACTAGAGCAATCATACAGTACTCCTATTGCAATCACAACAGAGATCTTGTAGCTGCCATGGAAAGTACTAGAGCAATCCTACAGTACTCCTATTGCAATCACAACAGAGATCTTGTAGCTGCCATGGAAAGTACTAGAGCAATCCTACAGTACTCCTATTGCAATCACAACAGAGATCTTGTAGCTGCCATGGAAAGTACTAGAGCAATCATACAGTACTCCTATTGCAATCACAACAGAGATCTTGTAGCTGCCATGGAAAGTACTAGAGCAATCATACAGTACTCCTATTGCAATCACAACAGAGATCTTGTAGCTGCCATGGAAAGTACTAGAGCAATCATACAGTACTCCTATTGCAATCACAACAGAGCTGGCATGACATATTGATTTAATTAGGACAAGACAAAAAGTGAACAATGACCACGTACAATGATGGTATGTGACTACGAATACGGGCACAAGACCCATGTGTTTGCCAGGCGTTGCGGGAGACGCCAGTTTTGCGTTCACCTTTCAGTATTGATAGAAAGCAGGAAGACTTGGAGAACCAGTCAGTCAACAAAGTGAGGACCACCACCAGGCGACTTCTAGTGGCTCTTACAAGACTCTTCTGTCTTATAAAAACATCCACCGTCCCGCCGTTAACTTGCGTAGGACTTTCTCCTATAAGAGGGTTGGGATCTAGCCATCGGGGACTGCAGGAAACGTTTGCTGATAAAATAGCTGAAAAATTACGAAATAAGATTAAATGAATCATTCAACATATTAATAGAAGGCAAATATGAAGAAAAAATGCCTCAAAGAAGGTGTGAGAGCGCGACCAGCACGACCCTGAGTAAGGATCTCAAGCAGCAGCCTGTGATGCCAAGCCACTCCCCCCACTGCTGGTGGCGTTATAGACCATGAACAATAGTGGCGCCAAGAGGGTAACACTGCTATGTTGTGCATAATACATCAAATTTTAGAAATACAGAACTAAGAAGGACACGCAGTGACAAATTGCACATGTCTATTTAACCAAGCAAGGCAAGGAACACATTCCAAGGACTTCGAGACTTCTTATAATAACAACGTTGTGAAAAATGTATTCATTTTTTCACCTGTCGCATTGTGTTAGTGACAAAAATACGGTGCAGTGACTTGCGGTCATGTGTGTGTGTGTGTGTGTGGGTGTGTGTGTGTGTGTGTGTGTGTGGGTGTGTGTGGGGGGTTATGTGTGTTATTCACCCATGGTCATGTCCACGCGAGCTGGCTTGCGATCGCCAGTTTCACCCTCTCAGTGCGAGCTTGGAGCTCATTATAACCGATCTTTGGGCAATGCTAGGACCTCACACACCACACCCCTCCACCCCTTGCTCAAGGGGGACAGTAACCGCCCGAATTTGTCAGTGAAAAATCCCCGGGAGCGCGAGAATTCGAACCGCCTGCCCACAGAATGGGAGACCAGCACGCTATCAACCTGACCATCGCGCAGTAAAGTGTGTGTGTGTTTCATCTAGTTGTTTTCATCTAGTTGTATTTACAGGGCCTGAGCAACGCTCGTATGGCCCCGTCTCCATATCAACATTCTTATCATTCATCCTTAGTGTAGCCGAAGCCACCACCCCGGGAGGCGGGTCACAAACCCCCGACTAACACCCGGTACCCATTCACTGCTGGGTGGACAGGGGCTTGGGTTTTTTAAGGAAACAGCCCATCTGTTTCCGCTCCGCCCGGGAATCGAACCCGGGACTTCTCGGTTGTGAACCGAGCGTGCTACCCCTACACTACGGAGTACCCTCGAATACCTACGGAGTGTGTGTGTGCGTGTGTGTGTGTGTGTGTTTGGTGTATTTCAAAGTAAATATGAGCAACTATAGTATACGAAATATATAAAACAACGATATTCACATGAAAATCATTGCTTCAGGAAACTCTCTCTCTCTCTCTCTCTCTCTCTCTCTCTCTCTCTCTCTCTCTCTCTCTCTCTCTCTCTCTCTCTCTCTCTCTCTCTCTCTCTCTCTCTCTCTCTCTCTCTCTCTCTCTCTCTCTCTCTCTCTCTCTCTCTCTTTATTCCTTCCCGCCCTCCTTCCCGCCTCATACCCTTTGTATTGTTAACTTCCTGTATTTGTCCAGGCAGCCTCATGGACACTTATGTATGCTCTGTAACTCCAATCACACTTAGTCGAGGGTCGTGGCACATACTGGGTCAGAGCAGAGCACCTTTGTTGTCATAAGGATGGAGAGAAGATAAGATTTTCATCCTATCTAGACACTTTGCAAGTACCAACTACAAGGTTATTGACTATACAAAGCGCCGCCACGTCAGCACGAACTAGGCGGACTCGAACCGCTGACCGAATGCACAGGGACGCTGCACATTGCGAACTCACGTCTCTACCAACCTTGCCACACTGACGGGCCCATAAGGATGAAGAGAGGAGGGAGAGATGGAAGAGTAAAGTAATAAAATAAGGGAGACGAAAGAGTTGCCAGAAGAATGTAAGGAGAAGGGAGAGATGGAAGAGGGAAGGAGGCAATAAGGGAGACTAAAGAGTTACCAGAGAAGGAGAGGAGAAGGGAGAGATGGAAGAGTAAAGGAGGCAATAAGGGAGACTAAAGAGTTACCAGAGAAGGAGAGGAGAAGGGAGAGATGGAAGAGGAAAGGAGGAAATAAGGGAGACTAAAGAGTTACCAGAGAAGGAGAGGAGGAGGGAGAGATGGAGGAGGGTAGGAGGGAATAAGGGAGACTAAAGAGTTACCAGAAGAATGGAAGGAGGGAGGAGATGGAAGAGGAAAGGAGGAAATAAGGGAGACTATAGTTACCAGAAGAATGGAAGGAGGGAGAGATGGAAGGGAGACGAAAGAGTTACCAGAGAAGGAGAGGAACAGGAAGACAGGATGATAAGACTGAAGGGAGGAAGGAAAGGAAACAGGTTGGGGAAGAGGATGGAGGTCGTCGTATCGTACAAGGTAGGGTCATGTGGCGGGGCGGGGGGGGGGCGGGGGGGGGGGTTACATTGGAGGGGGTCAACCGGTATTCGGATTAACTCTATAAAGAATCACGGCATTATACTCCTTGATTTTGCCACTATTCATATTTATTATTTTTCTTCTATTCTCACCGCAATGTTTACTCTTCGCGTTTGGTGTAGTTTCTGCAGGTAACGGTGTGCTTGATTTCCTCTCGACCTTTAGAGGAGGTGTTTGTCCGCGGGGTGTTGCGAGAGAGAGAGAGGAGAGGGGAGAGAGAGAGAGAGAGAGGGGGGGGGAGAGAGAGAAGAGAGAGAGAGAGAGAGAGAGAGAGAGAGAGAGAGGAGAGATGAGAGAGGAGGAGAGAGAGAGAGAGAGGGGGGAGAGACAGATGAGAGAGAAAGACAGACAGACAGAGAGAGAGAGAGAGAGAGAGAGAGAGAGAGAGAGAGCGAGAGAGAGAGAGGAGAGAGGAGAGAGAGAGAGAGAGAGAGAGAGAGAGAGAGAGAGAGAGAAAAAAAAAGACCAATCTATAGTTAAAATTGAGACCTCACACACCACACACCACACACACCTCATCCCTATGCTAAAAGGAGACAGTGTACCTGACTGCAATAGTCAGTAAAATATCCCTTGAGCGGGGATCGAACGTGGGACCACAGAGTTGCGCGCTACGCTGTCAGACCACTTAGCTATGTCGACAGAGTATGTGTATGTGTGTGTGTGTGTGTGTGGGTGGGTGGGTGGGTGGGTGGGTGTGGGTGTGTGTGTGGGTGGGTGTGTGGGTGTGTGTGGTGTGGGTGTGTGGTGGGGGTGGGTGGTGTGTGTGTGGTGTGTGGGTGGGTGTGTGTGGGGTGTGTGTGGGGTGGGTGGTGTGTGTGTGTGTGGGTGGGTGGGTGGGTGTGTGTGTGTGTGTGGGTGTGTGTGGTGTGTGTGTGTGTTATTCACCATAGTCTTGATTATGCACTGGACTTATGATCATTGCGTTACCCTCCCGGAGAGATCATAGTGGTCATAGGTCCGATCTATGGGTAAAGGCCACCCACCCACCACACACACAGGGGGAAAGTAACTGCCCGCTTTGATCAGAAATATAAAAAACCACATTAGAGACCATAGCGGACCTCAAACTTACCAACTACTGGATGCAGGCGCGGATATTCGCCACCGGGCTGTGTGTTGTGGGTGTGTTTATTTACCTTGTTTACCTAGTTGTGTTTTACAGGGCCTGAACTACACTCGATTGGTCCCGTCTCCGTATCTACATTTATCCAGTCTTTTCTTCAACTGCGTGCACATTCTTGGTCATTTTCACCTTATTTAGTCCATTCCAAACCTACAGTGTGTGTGTGTGTGTGTGTGTGTGTGTGTGTGTGTGTGTGTGTGCGTGTGGTGTGTGTGTGTATATGTGTGTGTATGTAGGTTGTAAAGTCAGTGCTGAGACGGATTACAGCAGTTTGTGTTAACGTTTCTAAATGTTCTAAATGTAAATAGTACTATTGACTACACTCTTAGAAAAAAAGGGTAGAAAAAGGGTAGAAAAA
>JACEEZ010023127.1:193509-213509 GCA_016584305.1 Chionoecetes opilio
TGGCGGCGCTTTGTATAGTCAATAACCTTGTAGTTGGTACTTGCAAAGTGTCTAGATAGGATGAAAATCTTATCTTATCTGACAGACTGTTATGTTGACTGGCTTGACGAGTAACATTATGAATGACGGCCGCGAGGAGAGAGGCGGCCGGCAGCTTTTTCTTAGGTTCGCTAGGTTAGGTTGATGATATTCAGCGAGGCACAACAATTACTGTTTATACTACAGTCTTTACTTCTTTATGACATTCACTGTTGCTTTACCGTAGATAACAGTAAAGTCGCCACCTGCAGTCATGTCGCCAGCCGCCAAATATTACGAATTATAGCATCACTACTGATTTTTATGTGCCACTGAAGATATAATACACAGTAGTTTATATCATGACTGTATACTCTACCCTGTTTCAGCGTTGTTTTATGCTTTGTAGCTGCAAGTATAGACGGGTTCAAATTTCGCTACGCATTTTTTTTTCTGGCGATGACGACAGCGGGAGGACACTCAGTAAATAAACATTAGATGGCGACTCTGCTGTTGGTAGCCACTTTGTAGATATTTTTGTAATTTGTTCATTTATAGCCATACTATGACACAGATGAAGACACAAAATGACACAGACTCTCCAGATAGCCCCTTCTAACTGTCCTGAAATCATGGATGTAGAAATGTAAGTATTAACGCCAGCACACGACTGTAAACAGAAAAAAAAGTTGCCCTGGCGACTTTACTGTTATCTACGGTAGGTCCAAAGATTAATTAAGTCTAATCTATATATATTGAAGTCTTGTTTTCTCTCTCTTCATCTAACCAAAAGCTTATGAAAAGGTTCCTAGCCCTATACTTTGCCCTTGGGTGGCCAGCCTGAAAACACGGAGACATGTCAAACTCAACACCTCAGTGAAGAAGAGGAAGACGAGCAGGAACAGGAACAGACGTGAGAAAAGCGGAAATAGATAATGACGAAGAAGATCAAGAACAATAACAAAAATAGGAGAGAGAAGAGGAGTGAATGGTGATAATGGAGAACAAGGACGAGAACAGTGAAGAAAGAAAAAAAAAAAAAAAAAAAAAAACGAAAAAAAAAAAAAGAAAAAAAAAAAGAAGCGAAAAAAGAGAAGCGTATAATGATGATGATAATGATAATGAGGAAGAGGAGAGTGAGAGAGAGAAAGAGAAGGAGACATGTAGCAACTCCTTACTAAGCTTTATTGGCCTTCTAAAGCATTAATTTCTATACCAATGTTTACTAGAATCTGTTAATTTCTACCACTTTACTAGAATCTGAACCTATCTAGTATGGTGTGTCGCAGAATTTATAATGTGCAAAGTGCTATCTAACTCTCTATTGGCCTTCTAAAGTATCTATTTCTACCAATGTTTACTAGAATCTGTTAATTTCTACCACTTGACTAGAATCTGAACCTATCTAGTATGGTGTGTCGCAGAATTTATAATGTTCAAAGTACTATCTAACTCTCTATTGGCCTTCTAAAGTATCTATTTCTACCAATGTTTACTAGAATCTGTTAATTTCTACCACTTTACTAGAATCTGAACCTATCTAGTATGGTGTGTCGCAGAATTTATAATGTTCAAAGTACTATCTAACTCTCTATTGGCCTTCTAAAGCATTAATTTCTGCCAATGTTTACTAGAATCTGTTAATTTCTACCACTTTACTAGAATCTGAACCTATCTAGTATGGTGTGTCGCAGAATTTATAATGTTCAAAGTACTATCTAACTCTCTATTGGCCTTCTAAAGCATTCATTTCTACCAATGTTTACTAGAATCTGTTCATTTCTACCACTTTACTAGAATCTGAACCTATCTAGTATGGTGTGTCGCAGAATTTATAATGTTCAAAGTGCTATCTAACTCTCTATTGGCCTTCTAAAGCATTCATTTCTACCAATGTTTACTAGAATCTGTTAATTTCCACCACTTTACTAGAATCTGAACCTATCTAGTATGGTGTGTCGCAGAATTTATAATGTTCAAAGTACTATCTAACTCTCTATTGGCCTTCTAAAGTATCTATTTCTACCAATGTTTACTAGAATCTAACTATAGTTGTGTTAGCTATTTCCTTCCTATCCTGGGAATTACCACGTGTAGGTCTCGCGGCCTCTTGTAGCTTCCTTATGTTCTTATGTTCTTATGTAGCAAATGACTACTGTGTATATCCACATCAGCAGATCGGTGCACGATAAGTACAGGAACGCTTGCTTTATGAACCTGAGCCTGTAGTGTCGTGACTGGCACTCAGCGAGGATGACGGAGCGAGGTGGCGCAATGTTGACAAGGCTTGCCCTTCACATGGCGTGGGATCGAAAGAATTTTTTTTTTTTTGTCTCACGCTCTCACTTTTTACTTGTACAGAGATGACATTACATTTGATCTTGTTAAAATGTGTGTGTGTGGGGGGGGGTGTCATTCACCAATGGTCTGTCTTGCCCACGCGAGCTGGACTCGCGATCGCCACCCCTTACACTCCCGGAAAGAGCTTAGAGCTTATGGTGATCAGCCTTTGGAGTGGCGCGCCAACGCTCTACCCACTTCACTACAAGGACAGTGTGTGTAATTCATCTGAGGCCTGATCATGCGCTGGACATTTGACCGCCAGCTCGTACTCACCCGGAAAGACCTTACAGCTCATAGAGACCAATCTTTGGGTAAAACTGGAACCTCACACCACCACATACCCCATCCCCTTCCTCATGGGGGCCCGTCAGGGTGGCAAGATTGGTAGAGACGTGAGCTCGCAATGTGCAGCGTCCCTGTGCATTCGGTCAGCGGTTCGAGTCCGCCTAGTTCGTGCTGACGTGGCGGCGCTTTGTATAGTCAATAACCTTGTAGTTGGTACTTGCAAAGTGTCTAGATAGGATGAAAATCTTATCTTCCTCATGGGGGACACTAACTGCCCGCGTTTATAACTGCTCACGTTTCCAGTGAAAGATTTTCGAACCGTGAGCGGGGCTTGAGCCTGCGCGTGTCAAGGGCAAGGCTAACGTTGCGGTACGGTTCGAAATAATTTTTTATACTGGGTACCTGGCTAAAATACCGTACCGTAACGCCGTACATTTTCGTATACCGTACAGCACGGAATATATACCGTACCGTCATTTCTTACTTATTGCAGCATTCTTTTGTAAGAAATTTTATTGGCCCACCCAGCCTGCCTCGGATGAGTGCTCCCGACGACGGCGACAACTACACTGGATTCTGGAAGGAGTGACTGAACAGTGTGGAGACTCTACTGGCAAGGAGTCTCATTTCTCATCCGCCTATACGTGAATAGTTTGCATCATTGCGTGACGCAGCGTGATCAGTACTGATTGCTGAGACAGACTGTACCAGACTACGTCTATACACACAATTGTGTGTGTGTGTTTGTACGAGAGAGAGAGAGAGAGAGAGAGAGAGAGAGAGAGAGAGAGAGAGAGAGAGAGAGAGAGAGAGAGAGAGGAGAGCGAGCGAGCGAGCGAGCGAGCGAGCGAGCGAGCGAGCGAGCGAGAGAGGAGAGAGAGGAGAGAGAGGAGAGAGATGAGAGAGAGAGAGAGAGAGAGAGAGAGAGAGAGAGAGGAGAGAGAGAGTAGAGAGAGAGAGAGAGAGAGAGAGAGAGAGAGAGAGAGAGAGAGAGAATCTGGGAGTGGACGAGTGTGAATGGTACATAAGGCTGGAAAGCGAAGTCCTGTGAGGGGGTGGAGAAAGGAAAGTGTTCGTGGAGTAATGCCAAGGGAGGAGTGAGTGTATAGAGGAGCGTCGTGCCAAAAGAGGGTGGAGTGCGTTGGTGAAGGAAGGTGAAAGAATGTTACCCGGGGTGTCAAAGTGGAAGAACCTTAACAGAGAAGATGGTGACTAAACTTCTGCAGCTACGATTGCTCCGAGACCGATAAGATAAGATTTTCATCCTATCTAGACACTTGCAAGTACCAACTACAAGGTTATTGACTATACAAAGCGCCGCCACGTCAGCACGAACTAGGCGGACTCGAACCGCTGACCGAATGCACAGGGACGCTGCACATTGCGAACTCACGTCTCTACCAACCTTGCCACCCTGACGGGCGCTCCGAGACCGAGATTTTGCAGTTGCGTATAGCCTTAGAAAAGAAAAACAGAACAAGAGAGAGAGAGAGAGAGAGAGAGAGAGAGAGAGAGAGAGAGAGAGAGAGAGAGAGAAGAGAGAGAGAGAGAGAGAGAGAGAGAGAGAGAGAGAGAGAGAGAGAGAGAGAGAGAACTCAGAGAGAAACCAACAAAACCTGTATTATTACGCTGTGAATATGGAACTGTGAAGATAAATATAACTATAAGCCAAGTGTAGGCCTCCTTGCGTACACCCCCACCATGCCTTTCATCCCTATCAGCGTTGTCCCCTGTCATGGTTTTGTCATTGGCCTGTCATACGCGTCTAAAGCCCCGTCCACACTGTGCCTCATGCGTAGATACACGAGGCAGGTGGATGTGTTGAAATACGTTACGACCCGTGCGTCCAGACTGTGCCTCACCGCCATGGCAGGGAGGCGACGCTCCAGGCCCGTCCAGACTAGGGTTCATGAGGCTGGCGGTGAGGCAGGCGGAGTTGTAAATCGAGGTTTTCAACACCACGCGCGTCGTGAGGAGCGAATCCAACCTAATGAGCGGCGCTGGCGTGGCTGTGCACTCTCAGAAATGGGGGGTATATTAAGGGTAGAATTGTTACATCGCACCATCACTACCCTTTTTATACCCTATGTCCAGGCTGGAGGGTAGATGCTGCCGATTATACCCTTCATCTACCCTTTATCTACCCTTTTTAGACGAGAGGGTTGAGAAAGGGTATATTTGGGGTTCGAAAAGGGTATATTTAGGGTTACAAAAGGGTATATTTGTAAAAGTAGAAAAAGGGTAGCAGTATTTCATCACTACAAACACCCTTTTTCTACCCTTTTCCTGCCCTTCTTTTCTAAGAGTGTGCGGCGTGAATAATGAACGAAGTGGAAAATAGCAAAATGAAATATGATAGATAGATATAGCTACAGTGTGCTTTACAGTGCTATACAGTGTACGTGCTTTATGTTAGCTTCTTCCTCTGTTCATCATAAGAATTGCAGTACAATATATATATATGATTGACAAGTAATGCACTCATGATATCTAATATATAGAGGGCAATGTCCATATGTTTGTTAGCGTACTCCTCCCACAGTTTTTGTCGGAGAAGGCTGTAAGTGGTCTCATTAGAACCGGAAGGCTCTAACTTAGGGTTTTACGCTTTTATTTTTTCAATTTGGAGATTTTCGGAGGCTTTTTAGGAGACTTTTCATTTTTCGGATATTATTGGTTAGGGAGGGACGGGACGGGACGGGACGGGATGGGACGGGGAGGGACGGGACGGGACGGGATGGGACGGGATGGGACGGAACGGGACGGGACGGGATGGGACGGGACGGGACGGAACGGGATGGGGCGGGGCGGGACGGGACGGGGAGGGATGAGACGGGATGGGACGGGACGGGACGGGACGGGACGGGACGGGACGGGACGGGACGGGGAGGGGAGGGACGGGACGGGACGGGACGGGACGGGACGGGACGGGATGGGGACGGGACGGGAGGGGACGGGACGGGACGGGATGGGATGGGACGGGACGGGACGGGACGGGACGGGACGGGACGGGATGGGGCGGGCGGGACGGGACGGGACGGGACGGGACGGGACGGGACGGGACGGGACGGGACGGGACGGGATGGGGCGGGGCGGGACGGGACGGGACGGGACGGGAAGGGACGGGAAGGGATGAGACGGGACGGGATGGGACGGGACGGGACGGGACGGGACGGGACGGAACGGGATGGGGCGGGACGGGACGGGACGGGACGGGACGGGACGGGACGGGACGGGACGGGACGGGGCGGGGCGGGACGGGACGGGACGGGACGGGACGGGACGGGATGGGACGGGACGGGACGGGACGGAACGGGATGGGGCGGGGCGGGACGGGACGGGACGGGACGGGACGGGACGGGACGGGATGGGACGGAACGGGATATTATTATGCATATTATTATACAAAAAAAATTAAACCCGGGCAACGCCGGGTATCCTGCTAGTTATATATACTCGGAAAGACAGAGAAGTAAGTAAAAAAAGCTAATGTTTCCTCCTCTGCCTGCAGCACACAATGGCTCCAGGATGTGGATTATAGCCATTCGGAGATGTCTTTAAGACTTTCTACAACTATATTTTCTCTTCGTAGTCAAGCTTTGGAAGGAGACTCTTCAGTGTTTTCATCGTTATGATGACAGGAAATGTTGACTTCCTTAAATCAGTTTTTGTAGATGTCTTTGTCTTTCTCTCTGTATGCATGTTCTCTTTCTCTCTCTCTCTCTCTCTCTCTCTCTCTCTCTCTCTCTCTCTCTCTCTCTCTCTCTCTCTCTCTCTCTCTCTCTCTCTCTCTCTCTCTCTCTTTCTCTCTCTCTCTTTCTCTCTCTCTCTCGATGTTTTGGGAGAGAAGTGCATAACCTTGGGATATGAGTTTATGCGTATATCATCGTATATTATAAATGATTATAACGCATTCTTACATAGCTACTTTCCATTTGCAGTGTACTGAATCCATTATTTCGTCACCTGCATGAACTTAAATATCTGTTTCATATAATCTTCCTTCCTTCCTTCCTTCCTTCCTTCCTTCCTTCCTTCCTTCCTTCCTTCCTTCCTTCCTTCCTTCCTTCCTTCCTTCCTTCCTTCCTTCCTTCCTTCCTTCCTTCCTTCCTTCCTTCCTTCCTTCCTTCCTTCCTTCCTTGCTTCCTTCCTTCCTTCCTTCCTTCCTTCCTTCCTTCCTTCCTTCCTTCCTTCCTTCCTTCCTTCCTTCTCCTTCCTTCCTTCCTTCCTTCCTTCCTTCCTTCCTTCCTTCTCTTCCTTCCTTCCTTCCTTCCTTCCTTCCTTCCTTCCTTCCTTCCTTCCTTCCTTCCTTCCTTCCTTCCTTCCTTCCTTCCTTCCTTCCTTCCTTCCTTCCTTCCTTCCTTCCTTCCTTCCTCAAGCTGTTAGAAGCATTCATCCAATGCCTTCCAGTTCTTCTTTTTAATTATTTTTTGGGGTTTGTTTGCCATGTCATGCAAATAGATACACGCAGAAAAGAAAGTCTGCTTATTGTTCACATTTAATGCTTTACTCAGTGTCTTCTAGCGTCCTTAAATACACAGTCAGTCCTATTATTTATCCATATTCGTTCGGGTATAAAGGCCGCACTTGATCATTATTGTCTCATCTACCATGACAGTTATCTAAACGTATGTATCCATGCGACTTCACTCTTCAAGCCATCTCACGCACTGTATATTCACTCCCCCTTTCTAATCTGAAACATGTATTTTTCCTAACAAAATTCCTTCGCTCAGAACACACAGTCCATTTTGTGATTCTATATGCTATGTTAATTCCTTTTGTCGCCACCCGCTTCTTGCTCGCACCTCTGAATCAATTTGATTTAAAACATGTTATTCTTGATGTTTTCATAACTTTACCATAACGTATTTCTTTTTTCTTTTCCTTCCCTTTAACCCCTTGAGACCCAGAACGTAATTTCCATTGTCATTTGGGTACTATGAGACGATTTTTTTGTGACTATAAGCAATATTTTATAGATATGACCTGTTTAGTATCCTTGTCCACTACCGTAGATAACAGTAAAGTCGCCAGGTCAACTTTTTTTTCTGTTTACAGACGTGTGGTGGCGTTAATACTTACATTTCTACATCCATGATTTCAGGAAAGTTAGAAGGGGCTATCTGGAGAGTGTGTGTCATTTTGTGTCTTCATCTGTGTCATAGTATGGCTATAAATGAACAAATTACAAAAATATCTACAAAGTGGCTACCAACAGTTGAGTCGCCATCTAGTGTTTATTTACTGAGTGTCGTATCGCTGTCGTCGTCGCCCGAAAAAAAAATGCGTAGCGAAATTTGAAACCGTCTATACTTGCAGATACAAAGCATAAAACAACGCTGAAACAGGGTAGATTATACAGTCATGATATAAACTACTGTGTATCATCTTCAGTGGCACATAAAAATCAGTAGTGATGCTATAATTCGTAATATATGGCGCCTGGCGACATCACTGCAGGTGGCGACTTTACTGTTATCTACGGTAACTCATTTGGTATATTCAGGTAGTTTTCGTAGTTTTATGGCTGACAACAGACGATTGTATATAGCAATGGAAAGATCTGGGCGTGAAGAGTTTAATAAATGATCTTTTTCTTTATTTTTTAGGGAAACAAACTCGCCTCCAGAGCTGTAGTGTTCTTCTCTCCCCTGACGTCAGCAGCGACTGTATAACCGTAAGTGTTCAAGTGTGTTTGTGTTCCCTTTGTTAATACTTTTTACTTATTTATAATCTTAGGTATCTTTTTCTTCTTCATGGTTGCCTCGCTTAATCCTTCATTCATCTTTTTCGTCTTGATTTTGACAGCAAGATTTTTTTCGTTGAGTTTTTTATTTTTATTTTTTTATTTTATTTTATATATATTTTTTTTTTACATTTGTACCTATAGCGCCTGTAGGCAGTGGTGACCCAGGGCTCGGATGGTAGTGCCCTTTACCTGCCCTGTGACCCTGTACACATATGTAAGCGTAAATTTCATAAAGCAATAGGGAGAAACTGGTTCACAAATAGGGTGGTAAATGATTGGAATGGAGTCATCAGAAAGTTAGTGCGGAGTCAATAGGGAGTTTTAAAAGGAGGCTAGACAATTTCATGGATGGGGATGAAAGGTGGATGTAGGTAGTGTTAAGTAACAGGAACTACCTCGTGTAGATCTCGCGGCCTCTTGTAGCTTCCTTATGTTTTTTTCTGTACTTACGCAGAGTAAGGGGCGATCTGATAGAAGTTTTTAAGTGGATAAAGGGATTTAATAAAGGAGAGGTAGGAAAAGTTCTTACGGCTTTTAACCAGGGTAGAACAAGAAGTAACGGATTCAAGCTGGAAAAGCGTAGATTTAGAAAGGAAATAGGGAAAAACTGGTTCACAAATAGGGTGGTGAATGAATGGAATGGTCTCAGTAGACAGGTAGTTAGTGCTGAGTCATTGGGGAGCTTTAAAGGGGAGCTGGATAGGTTCATGGATGGGGATGAAAGGTGGATGTAGGTAGTGTTAGGTGACAGGAACTACCTCGTGTAGGTCTCGCGGCCTCTTGTAGCTTCCTTATTTTCTTATGTTCTTATGTTCTTATGTTCTTCTTTCTTCTTCTTATGTACAAAATTTCGTGTCAAGAAAAATAATGAAGTTGTGGATCATGTATCGGTATTATTATTAATCGCGGCCTCTTGTAGCTTCCTTATTTTCTTATGTTCTTATTATTGAGATGTTCATATACTTAAAGTAAATATTTAGTAAAAACCCAATCTGATCTGATGCGAATTGATGAACACATTTGGGAAGCCTTTTCTTTCCATGCAAGTAAAATAGTGGACTTATAATACTTACCATTGAAGAAAATAATTCACGTATATAATCAACGCTTGATAGGATTTCACAGAATAGATAAAAAAATTACCCTGCCCTATATCGAAAACCAATAAGAGTATCATCCATTACGTTATGATATAAAATTGAATCTACACTAAATGATACAAACAATAAATACAGGAGCTGGACATTATGACGTGTAAACAGCCACTCATCATCGTCTAGATTTAAAGAATAATGACAACTAACAAAAAAACTAAGAAAAACGGTATAGAAGTTTACCACAGCAGACACATATTAGTGAGAGCTTATTATACAAGGCCAGAATGTATATGCTACTAGTAATAAGCCCGTCAGTGTGGCAAGGTTGGTAGAGACGTGAGTTCGCAATGTGCAGCGTCCCTGTGCATTCGGTCAGCGGTTCGAGTCCGCCTAGTTCGTGCTGACGTGGCGACGCTTTGTATAGTCAATAACCTTGTAGTTGGTACTTGCAAAGTGTCTAGATAGGATGAAAATCTGATCTTATCTTACTAGTAATAATAGCAAGGAAAATAGACTCAAATTTGACTGAGTAATGTTGCAGGTTGATGTGATGGTACCAAACACTACCATAGTTTCAAGTGTTCACCATGATTTGTTGTCCCAATTCACCCTTACATGAAAATACGATATATGTAGCTGCATATATTACATTCACGACCACCATAGTTCTAATGTTATATATAAAGAGGACGGACAACCAGAGTGATGCCTGTATGACCCAGGAAGAGGACACAAGCACGAGGCACAATACTCAGAAAAGTGTGATTTGGGCTTCTGAAACCATGTAAGAGGGGCGCTTGACGAAGGCCGGTGTGACGGTACAGAAGATCCGCCGTGCTAGTTTGTCCATACATGCGCATAATGTGATATTTTTTAATCTAACCTAACCTCACCATACCTAACCTTACCTAACTTAATTTACCTAACATAAAATAACCTAAAATACCGCCCTAGAGCGTGATATTTGTTCTGAGTGACAGCCCGCGTCGTCTGTTTGTTGACATCCACCGAGTTCTGCGCATGCGGTGGACCAGCACGACGGATCTTCTATACCGCCACACCGGATAAATCGTTTTCTTCACCTCTGAGTTTATTAAGTCGGTCAGCTTCTCCAGAGGGACGGATGGTTGCCCTTTCCCGATGTAGTGCAGACGCGAAATAATATAATGACGCTTGTGATGGTTATAGTCAATTTTTTTTACAAGGCAAAAATTTAATGCTATCTTAAGGTCTCATGCTTAAAATGATGTCTATGTTTACCTGACACTAGGGTTAACTATAATAAAAATACAACTGAAATCAAGAAGAAGCGTAGTATTCCCTTCTCCTGGCATCAATGTCAGTCAGTAAGCAGCAAGGGGGCAGGATTTTGGCCTATGTTTACCTGACACTATGGTTAACTATGATAAATACAACTGAAATCAAGAAGAAGCGTAGTATTCCCTTCTCCTGGCATCAAATGTTAGCCAGTAAGCAGCAAGGGGGCAGGATTTTTGGCCTATGTTTACCTGACACTATGGTTAACTATGATAAAATACAACTGAAATCAAGAAGAAGCGTAGTATTCCCTTCTCCTGGCATCAAATATCAGTCAGTAAGCAGCAAGGGGGCAGGATTTTTGGCCTCATTAAAAAAAATAGACTATATAGGTTCAAACAGCCCCTGGTATCCTCCGATGGACTCCCTGTCGAGGATGGGGGAGCTTGGAATAAGGCTGTGAGATCTACCTCTTTATATCCGTACATGAATGTTTCGTATCATACAGGCTGGTGGTGGCCATGGGGAGGGGGGGGGGGAGTAGTGGTGGGGGGGGAGGGGAGTAGTGGTGGGGGGAGGGAGTAGTGGTGGGGGGGAGGGAGTAGTGGTGGGGGGGGAGGGAGTAGTGGTGGGGGGGAGGGAGTATTATTGGGTGTGGAAGGCAGAGTTTGGGGCCTGGGGAGGGGGGAGGGGAGGTGATAGTGGTGGGGGGGAGGGCCAGGAACTTATTGGTAGTTGAGAACGCCAAGACTTTCTTTGGAAGTTGATATAGTAGGGGGGGGTGGGGTAGGGCTGATGGTGGTGGTGGTGTGGTGGTGGTGGTGGTGGTTGTGGTGGTGGTGTGGTGGTGGTGGTGGTGGTGTGTGGTGGTGGTGGTGGTGGTGGTGGTGGTGTGGTGGTGGTGGTGGTGGTGGTGGTGGTGGTGGTGTGGTGGTGGTGTGTGGTGGGGTGGGGTGGGTGTGGTGGGGTGGTGGTGGTGGTGGTGTGGTGGTGTGTGGTGGTGGGGTGGTGGTGGTGGTGGTGGTGGTGGGTGGTGGTGGTGGTGGTTGGGTGGTGGGTGGTGGGTGGTGGTGGTGGTGGTGGTGGTGGGTGGTGGTGGTGGTGGGGTGTGTGGTGGTGGTGGTGGTGGTGGTGGTGGTGGTGGTGGTGGTGGTGGTGGTGTAGTGGTGTGGTGGTGTGGTGGTGGTGGTGGTGGGGTATAGGGTGGTGTGGTGTGGTGGTGGTGGTGGTGGTGGTGGGTGGTGGTGGTGGTGGTGATGGGTGGTGGTGGTGGGTGGTGGTGGTGTGGTGGTGGTGGTGGTGGTGGTGGTGGTGGTGGTGTGGGTGGTGGTGGTGGTGGGTGGTGGTGGTGGTGGTGGTGGTGGTGGTGGTGGTGGTGGTGGGTGGTGGTGGAGGTGGTGGTGGTGGTGGTGGAGGTGGAGGTGGTGGTGGTGGAGGTGGAGGTGGTGGTGGTGGTGGTGTGGTGGTGGTGGTGGTGGTGGTGGTGGTGGTGGTGTGGTGGTGGTGGTGGTGGGGGTGGTGGTGGTGGTGGTGGTGGAGGTGGAGGTGGTGGTGGTGGAGGTGGAGGGGGTGGTGGTGGAGATAGCAGCAGAAAGGGTGAAACAGTCTTGGTCATTGAAATAGTTTCTTCCATACGTCCATAAACCCTTATCTCCTCCCTCTCTCTCTCTCTCTCTCTCTCTCTCTCTCTCTCCTCCTCTTTTCCCCTTCTCTTCTCCTCTCTCTCTCTCTCTCTCTCTCTCTCTCTCTCTCCTTGTCTCTCTCTCTCATCTTCTCTCTCTTCTCTCTCTCTCTCCTCTCTCTCTCTCTCTCTCTCTCTCTCTCTCTCTCTCTTCCTCTCTCTCTCTCTCTCTCCCCTCCCCTCTCTCTCTTTTCTCTCTCTCTTTTCCCCTTGTGTCTCTCTCTCCGTCCTTGTCGCTCTCTCTTTTGTCCTTGTCTCTCTCTCTCTCTCTCTCTCTCTCTTCTCTCTCTCTCTCTCCCCTCTCTCTCTCTCTTTTCCCTCTCTCTCCCCTCTCTCTCTCTCTCTCTCTCTCTCTCTCTCTCTCTCTCTCTCTCTCTCTCTCTCTCTCCTTATCTCTCTCTCTCTTTTTACTCTCTCTCTCTCTCTCTCTCTCTCTCTCTCTCTCTCTCTCTCTCTCCTCTCTCTCTTTTCTCTCCTCTCTCTCTCTCTTCTCTCTCTCTCTCTCCCTCTCTCTCTGTACATCATTATATTCCTTCAAAGTGTTGTTTTCCTTGTTTGTCAGAGTCCCTATATACCGTCATCTTCAGTCGTCATCATTCTCATTTAATGTCATCTTTTTTCATCCTCCCACGCTTCATTCCCTTCGTATTACTTCCTGCCGTCACTTGTCACCCCTCACCTCACATTTTTATCGCATTTTTTTATCCTCTTTATTAACCTCCCCCCGAAAAAAAAAATCCCCACCTTTCATGGTATAGAGATCTACAGCGGTTGAGCTCTTTTTTGCCTCTTTTTTGTTCTCTCTCTCTTTTTTGTATCACATCAACTGACACAAAACGCATTCATGATATCCAGCACCATTATCCGTATTTTTGTATTAAATCGTAAAACTTAGTGTATTAGAAGTTTATTGTAAAAGTATTCCACTCGTGATGCAACAAGACGTGCCCTCGAGATAAGAGACAGCTGTAATTTTATCGTCAACTACTTTTCATAATTACGTGGCATAGATGAGCCCTAGATCCTTATGCTGGGAGTATGTTGGCATGGATGAGCCCTAGATCCTTATGCTGGGAGTATGTTGGCATGGATGAGCCCTAGATCCTTATGCTGGGAGTATGTTGGCATGGATGAGCCCTAGATCCTTATGCTGAGAGTATGTTGGCATGGATGAGCCCTGGGTCTTTATGCTGGGAGTATGTTGGCATGGATGAGCCCTAGATCCTTATGCTGGGAGTATGTTGGCATGGATGAGCCCTAGATCTTTATGCTGAGAGTATGTTGGCATGGATGAGCCCTGGATCTTTATGCTGAGAGTATGTTGGCATGGATGAGCCCTGGGTCTTTATGCTGGGAGTATGTTGGCATGGATGAGCCCTAGATCCTTATGCTGGGAGTATGTTGGCATGGATGAGCCCTGGATCTTTATGCTGGGAGTATGTTGGCATGGATGAGCCCTGGATCTTTATGCTGAGAGTATGTTGGCATGGATGAGCCCTGGATCTTTATGCTGAGAGTATGTTGGCATATATGAGCCCTAGATCTTTATGCTGGGAGTATGTTGGCATGGATGAGCCCTGGATCCTTATGCTGGGAGTATGTTGGCATGGATGAGCCCTAGATCTTTATGCTGGGAGTATGTTGGCATGGATGAGCCCTGGATCTTTATGCTGGGAGTATGTTGGCATGGATGAGCCCTAGATCCTTATGCTGAGAGTATGTTGGCATGGATGAGCCCTAGATCCTTATGCTGAGAGTATGTTGGCATGGATGAGCCCTGGGTCTTTATGCTGGGAGTATGTTGGCATGGGTGAGCCCTAGATCCTTATGCTGGGAGTATGTTGGCAAAGGATGAGCCCTGGGTCCCTTTTTGCTGAGAGTATGTTGGCATGGATGAGCCCTGGATCCTTATGCTGAGAGTATGTTGGCATGGATGAGCCCTAGATCTTTATGCTGGGAGTATGTTGGCATGGATGAGCCCTAGATCCTTATGCTGAGAGTATGTTGGCATAGATGATGATAGATCCTTGTGTTGAAAGTATGTTAAGCTGTGATGTTGGTGGTATGTGGTATGTGGTATGCAGGGTAAGCCAGCAACAATGTGACTTCCAGACCTATACATAACCTATACCAGTTGCGTTGTATTTTTTTTTTTTTTACTTTTTAATCTCGCTATTATTGTTATCTATACAAAAAAAGGGAGGGTCTATTTTTTGGTATCTCTTTGTATCTTTTTGTATGGTTGTATCTTTTTTCTTTTTCTTTTCACTCTATTGTCGTCTAAGAAAAAATGGGATGGTATTCCGTGGGTGGAGGAGAGGCGGCCGTTGTGCTAAGTGGACAGGCGGTAACACAGGTGAAAGTTAGGAAGCGGCGAATACTGCCCCGGCGACCTATCTATCTATCACCCTGAAGCCCGCGTGTTCAGCCTGGCATCACCCGGATAAACAACAGCTATATTCTGTCTATACAAATTCTGTTTTTTTTTCAGACAGTAGCTATTTTGCAGTGCTCTATAAGTTTTCAAATAATTTCCATAATGTACTCGTATATAGAGCACATTAAGAATTCAGCTTTGTCAGCAAATAGATTCCTATGTAGAATTTTTCGGTTTCTCATTGACATCTACATTGTTAACCAGCATTAGTGTTCATAGATACTGTGACAGAAATAGTTATTACCAGTAAATAGGCGTTCACCCCTAGTTGTGAAACGTGTTCCAGTTCGTATTCCGTTCAGTTCTAGAGTAAAATTATTTTTTTGAGATTTTTTTTAGAGAGAGAGAGAGAAAAGAGAGAGAGAGGAAGAAAAGAGAAAAGAGAGAGAGAGAGAGAGAGAGAGAGAAGAGAGAGAGAGAGAGAGAGAGAGGGGAGAGAGAGAGAGAGAGAGAAAAGAGAGAGAGAGAAGAGGGGAGAAGAGGAGAGAGAGAGAGAGATTTATTCATACTGAGAGAGAAAACATTTATTTTGCTCAAATTTGCAGTTTTTGGCGTTTTGTGAAAAAGTGGGGGCGAATTTTGAAAAAAAAAACATTCCTAAAGGTTACCTTAATTTTTTATTAGCTTTCCAACGGTATGCATGGATTTTCTGTAGCACGAATAGAAACCGAGATGCGCAGCTTTTTCC
This sequence comes from Chionoecetes opilio, assembly GCA_016584305.1. Classification (NCBI taxonomy): domain Eukaryota; kingdom Metazoa; phylum Arthropoda; class Malacostraca; order Decapoda; family Majidae; genus Chionoecetes; species Chionoecetes opilio. The sequence continues at coordinate 209,068 of JACEEZ010023127.1, forward strand.
GGAAAAAAATTCACCCCCCTAATCCTCACTGAATTGATCTTATATATATATATAATATATAAATTTTATAGCTTTCATGGAAATGACAAACTTATCATGACTCAATCGCTACTCAGCCTGAATATTCGTCTTCTTTATCATCATCCTTCCTGGAATCCGAATTCCTCTCAAATGCCATGCCTGAATACTAGATAGTGAGTGATTTATTTCTGTATGACAAATCACAAGATAAGACAAATGAAGTGCAAGAATGAAATAATATCAATCACGTTGAGGTCGGTCACTATCAAGCCGAGAAACTAGTAATAGTAGATAGCCAGCAGGATCGTATCGCCCTCTCGATGTTACTCAGTGTCCGCCGACCGTCAGTACTAAGGTATAGTGTAGTCGCCTAGTACTAAGGCATAGTCTAGGCGCCTAGTACTAAGGTATAGTCTAGTCGCCTAGTACTAAGGTATAGTTGTTTTCGCCTAGTACAAAGGGTATAGTGTAGTCGCCTAGTACTAAGGCATAGTCTAGGCGCCTAGTACTAAGGTATAGTCTAGTCGCCTAGTACTAAGGTATAGTGTAGTCGCCTAGTACTAAGGTATAGTGTAGTCGCCTAGTACTAAGGTATAGTGTAGTCGCCTAGTACTAAGGTATAGTCTAGTCGCCTAGTACTAAGGTATAGTCTAGGCGCCTAGTACTAAGGCAGTGGTTCCCAACTGGATTCGGCTCGTGGACCCCTAACGGTCTTCGGGCACTTTCCGTGGTCCCCGCCTCAATTTTGTCAAAAACGCGAATTTCAATTTCAATGCGAGACATCTGCGAAGTACAATTATATTTTATTTTTGACATGGTCACAGCGATCAAAACTGTATGTATCAAACAAGTCGTAATACAATGATTTAACTCAGACAATACAATGATAAACTCAGACACACTCATTTACACAGACAGACCACACACACACACACACACACACATCACTCACTCACACTCGAAGACACACACTCACTCAGTCAGTCACTCACTCCACTCACTCAGGGCGAATTTCAATTTCAATGCGAGACCTGCTCTTTGCAGTCCGCGACCAGTTTTAATATTTTTGGGTTTGGTCTCAGAACATGCGAGTCTCATATCACTACTCTTTTCAAGTCGATTTCCTTCTTTGGCTTCAGATCGAACATCACTGAAAACCCTGCTTCACCAAGTACGTCGTAGGAAACGGGAAAACATCTGCGCTCCCTTGTTGCAAAGACGTGGATAGGTGTCCTGCTGTTGTAGCCAAAATTCGCTGAGGCTTAGCTTTCGGAATTCTGCCTTGGCCACTGCTGATTCTCGAGCATGAGCAGCTCCTCTGCCCCTCCATTTCGTCGTCCACGACCGCTCCGAATGGGTCTTTGTACCATGGGTAGTAGGCCGGTTCGACGCCGTCGAAGTAAGCCTTGAAAACTCACTCGTGAGCCTTTCGAGATGCGCAGCGATGGACTCCTTCAAATCATCAGGGAGGTCAAGTTGTTGCTGTTGCTGCTTTCCATTGCTGGATGCCTTCCTCCTGTCGAGGAGGAGGCATCCAGCAATGGAAAGGGAGCGAACGTTCCCTCGGTGCAGTCTCCGAATCCAGAGGGCAATTCGAGCCCCCCCCATCCGGCGAGTTTGTCCTTCACGTCCGATACAGACGCCTCACGGCTCTGGAGAGTGACATTTACCTCGTTCAAGGTGCCGAAAATGTCTGCCAAGTACGCCAGCTTCATCAAAACTCCGGGTTTTTGTAGTTTTCCGTGGCGATGATCTCCTCTGGTTTCCCTCTCGCGAAGGAAGATCTCCAAATTCCGTGTGCATTTCAAAGACCCTGGCCAGGCACTTTCCCCGCGAGAGCCAGCGAAACCTGAGTGTGGTAGAGGAGGCTCGTATGGGTCGAGCCCATTTCCTGTGCCCCTCAGATCGAAGAGCCGGTGGTTCTTGGCGCGCCCTCGGATGAAGTTGATGGAGCTGATCACGGAGTCGAGCACAGACATCAACTCAGGAGGCATCGTCTTCGAAGCGAGAGCGTATCGGTGAAGAGAGCAGTGGGGAAAATTTGGAGATGTGAGGCCACTTTTCTCTTTACGCGGGTCACGAATCCTGTCCGAACACCGATCATGGCTGGCGCTCCATCAGTGCAAATGTGCTGGAACTGCATCCACGACAGCCCATTCTTCTCGAAAAAGTAATCAACAAGCTTCTTGACCTCCTCCGCCGTCGTTGTGGTAGTCAGGAGCTCGCAGAAAAGGAAACTCCTCCTTCACCTCTTCTCCTTTTCGTAGCGGACAAAGGCGATCAGCTGACTTTGGTTCGCTATGTCGGTAGACTCGTCGAGTTGAAGACTTGCCCCAAATGCACTGGCCCGGATCTCTTGGCACACTTGGGGTTTCACACGTCGGCCGCCCTGGGCGTCAATCCTCCGCCGTACGGTGTTGTTGGAGAGTGAGATCTTTGAGATCTCCCGCTTGCCTGTCTCCGAGAACATTGCGAACCATGATCTCCGCGCATGGCTTGATGAGCTCTTCGCCGATCGTATGCGCCTTTTTTCCTCTCCGCGATCTTCGGGCAACTTCGAAGCTGGGTTGAACCATAGGCTTGGGTTCGGGTTGGAATCCGTAAGTAGGCAGAGTACCTTGCTTATCAAAGCGTTTCCCCTTGGCTTCAAGGTCTTCCTCGGTCAGCTCAATATTCGGGTGTAGATTGCTCGGTGGTGGGACAACTTCGGCCGGTTTTAGGGAGCAGTTGGCCAACACAGTGGAGCAGTGGATTGCATTGAGCGCGTCCAGTCCGTCCCGCGAGAACTTGGTGAAGCCATACTGCTGGTAGGGTTTTGTTCCACTTCCTCTTCTGGACGTTGAAAACCTCTGCGAAGTACAATTATATTTTTTTTGACATGGTCACAGCGATCAAAACTGTATGTATCAACAAGTCGTAATACAATGATTTAACTCAGACCCAAAACAATGATGAAACTCAGACACACTCATTCAACAGACAGACACACACACAACACACACAACTCACTCACTCACACTCGAAGACACACACCCCCACTCAGTCAGTCACTCACTCACACACACACACACACACCACACACACACACACACACACACACACACACAAAACTCACTCACTCACTCTCAGACACACATTCACACAGACAGACACACAACGGACCTGCCCAGAGGACGTGGAGAGGTTACTGAGAGCGGCAGTGCGAGAGGAAGCCTAGCTGGGGTTGGCGGGCTCGCTTGAAAGTATCCTATAGAAGCGTTCCTAGATGACGTCATTTCTTTCTCTATCTCTCCCCACTTATTTTTATAAATAAGTCTTATTGGAAGAAGGTCTCTTTTCTGAGAAGGTGAAAAAGGCTGTTATTTATTTTAAAAAAGACTCGAGTTATAATATATGCAGAACTCTTGTTTTTTTTATATTTCATGTTTTGGAAACGGACGAATGAGAGACGTTCCCGCGAATGACGTCATTGCTTCCTAGTTTTTTAAAAAATACACGAAGGACATTCTTTATAAAACAATTTTTGCATGTAATAAGGTCGAAAAAGAATTATGCTATGTGATTTTTAAAAGATTTTTTTTTATAAATCTTGCTCGTAACTAATTCATTTATGTTCGTTGTTAATAACTCGTTTTAAAAAAAGTTTTTAAATAGTCACTCAAGAAAAGTCTTGGTAAGCTATTAAAGAAAACGAAGGCAAGCGAGTTACTAGGTGATACTTGATTATTTTGAAAAAGAAATAGAGAAAAAAAAAATGATCATTACACGTGGACCCCCGGCCAGGCCTTCGTGGACCCTCAAGGGGTCCACTGGACCACTGTTGGGAACCACTGTACTAAGGTATAGTCTAGGCGCCTAGTACTAAGGTATAGTCTAGTCGCCTAGTACTAAGGTATAGTGTAGGCGCCTAGTACTAAGGTATAGTGTAGGCGCCTAGTACTAAGGTATAGTCTAGGCGCCTAGTACTAAGGTATAGTGTAGTCGCCTAGTACTAAGGTATAGTGTAGTCGCCTAGTACTAAGGTATAGTGTAGGCGCCTAGTACTAAGGTATAGTGTAGTCGCCTAGTACTAAGGTATAGTCTAGTCGCCTAGTACTAAGGTATAGTCTAGTCGCCTAGTACTAAGGTATAGTCTAGTCGCCTAGTACTAAGGTATAGTCTAGTCGCCTAGTACTAAGGTATAGTCTAGTCGCCTAGTACTAAGGTATAGTGTAGTCGCCTAGTACTAAGGTATAGTGTAGTCGCCTAGTACTAAGGTATAGTCTAGTCGCCTAGTACTAAGGTATAGTGTAGTCGCCTAGTACTAAGGTATAGTGTAGTCGCCTAGTACTAAGGTATAGTCTAGTCGCCTAGTACTAAGGTATAGTCTAGGCGCCTAGTACTAAGGTATAGTGTAGTCGCCTAGTACTAAGGTATAGTCT
>JACEEZ010023127.1:218509-238509 GCA_016584305.1 Chionoecetes opilio
CTTTTCACTCCCTGGTTGGTTTTCATATTTTTTCTCTCAACGAGGGCTTGAAGGACAATATTGGATCCCCGATAAGTGGCGCACGTCTGAGATCAGAGACGTTTTTGCACAGCAGCACCTTGTCCTACACCTGGCCACTCCCCAAAACGTGAGCGACTGTGCCTTACCCTCAGAAGTAAAGGTGAAAGGTCCTTGAAACTGTAGTGACAGAGGAACGTCAAGGTTTATTTGAGGCCGACCTGTACTCATAGTTCTGATGAAGGTGCTGCTCTGGGGCGGATATGGAGGAAAGAACTGGGTGTGAAACGTGATGGAGCGCGGGTGTGGTTCTCAGTGCTTGGTAGAGAAACAATGAACGTGTGATTAAACTGGATCTAATTATCATAAGAGAGAGAGAGAGAGAGAGAGAGAGAGAGAGAGAGAGAGAGAGAGAGAGAGAGAGAGAGAGAGAGAGAGAGAGAGAGAGAGAGAGAGAGAGCAGTCCCCCAGATGTCTGCTGTCTCATCCCACGACCACGACCTTCAATTGCCTTCAGATCCAGACGACCTTTGAAATTGGGTGTATTTCCACCTTCACCTAGACCGTGGAGCAACTTGACCCGGGACTCCCATGACCTGAACTACAGTAACTAGCTGACCTTTCTTCAAAACCGGCAGACCTGCTCCCACGCCCTTCCCCGGCCACCCTCACTATGCCTCATTTACCCCGGAGGTTAACACGGAAAAAAGGGAAATATATAACCTTTAGACATGACGCTTCGTACCATTGATGTGAAAAACCACAATTGCTTTTCGAGAGATACAAAATGCAATAAGTAACGTACGTGCATCGTGTACGTGCATCGTGTACGTGCAAGGTAATGCCAACAACAGTGCACAACGAATTACTAACTACACTCCTGACCAGAAAAAAAATATTAACAAGGTTAGGGAGGGAATAAGTAGTGTTGAACTCGACAAATGGGTCTGTCCTTGTCATGTTTTGCTCGCACAGCTTTGTACCTGCCACGGGACAGCGGCCTCGACCACAACAATCCCTCGTAGCGTCGTGGTAAAGGAGAGAGGCCTTGAAGACACAATGGACGGGTATCGCATCATCGCGTTCTCACGATCTGGAGTGATTCTGTTCGTCTCCCTGTCATGGATGCCTCAACCCTCCTCTCACCTGTATCATAGAGACTTTTCTGGGTCGTAGCAGCATCGCTCAGGTTGTACTTGAGGTCGAGTCAACTCGTATCCAGTGGAGGTGGTGGTGTCGTCTGGGAATGTTTTTGCCACGTTCCTCAGAGCTGAACGATAGTGTGTAATTAGGCGCTTGTGTGGGCGTGACTGGGATGCGTGTCAAGGACGAAACTTACTGAAGAATGTAGGGCTGGCACACACACACACACACACTGTCCACCCAGCAGTGAATGGGTACCGGGTGTTAGCCGGGGGTTTGTAACCCGCCTCCCGGGGTGCTGGCTTCGGCCAACACTATAAGCACTAGCAGAGACAGCTCTCTAGGGGTAGTCTCCGACTAGTCTGAGAGAGAGCTGTCTGGTTACAGATGAGATCCATCTCAGCTGCGTCGATAACTGACGAAATTCTTCAAACATCATCAACCATCAAACATCACACACACTCACTGCCTGAACGGCTCGGTGGGTTAGAGCGTCAGGCACCATTCTGTGGGCCGGGGTCAATCCCCGAGCCCCGCTCATTCCCGCGGATTTTTCCACTGATAAATTTGGACGGTTACCGTCCCCTTTGATCAAAGGGATGGGGATGTGTGGTGTGTGAGCTCCCAGCATTACCCAAAAATCGGTGATAATAAGCTCCAAGCCCGCACCAGGATGGTGAAACTGGCGATCGCGAGTCTGACTCGCGTGGGCAAGACCATGGGTGAGTGACACTATACCAATCATCATCAGCAGCAGCAACGGCACTAGAACCAATGCTATTAGTAGTAATGATAGAAGTGGTGATAGTACGTAGTGGTGGTGGTAAAAGTACTAGCAACAGTATAGTAGTAGTAGTAGTAGTAGTAGTAGTAGTAGTAGTATGTTGATATGTTTCTATATACTCTTCATCACTAAAAATAAGCGACCATGGTCCTACTGTGACCATGGTCCGCGCCATCCTAGTCGGGCGTGAAGCTATGCGCCCCTTTGTGTTTTTGCCGACTTATTTTTTTGGTCCGATTGAGGGTCGCGGCAGCCCGGCAAGACCAAGGCTAGAGTCAGGGCGGGGTAGGGGCGGAGTGCGTCTTGCCACCAGCCTGAACAAGGGAACCCCAGGCACAAGGCCGCGCAATGAGGAGGGAGAGCGATGAGCCACGTAGTATAGGTAGTACATCAGGAAAGAAGCCCTCGTAGAAGACGCTGATACACGCTTGTGGCACTAAAAACGTCGAGCGAGAGGAAATATCTTTATTGTGCTTTTAATTTACTATCTTGAGGTTCATGGTAGGCCGCTGGTAGGGTATGAGCCGGAAGGGTGATTTTTTTTATCTTGGTTTTAGCTACATTGCCTTTGGCGCTGAGTTATGACATGTATCAGGAGAGGCTGTGGAATGTAGGCGAGGATTACGGTATTATAGCCTCCTTTTTTTTACGAGGCAAAAATTCCATTCTATCATAAGGTCTCATGGGTAAAATTATGCCTATGTTTACCTGATAATATGGTTAACTATGAGAAAATACAGCTGAAAGTTAGAAGAAGTGTAGTATTCCCTTCTCCTGGCATCCAATATCAGTCAGTAAGCAGTAAGGGGTCAGGATTTTTCACCTCGTTAATAAAAACAGAGTATAGTTTATGCATTCAGGTAATGGGGAGGACAGGAGGAGCTCGGCTTTGTTTACCTCTAAGAGTAAAACTGAGAAACATTTAATAACCTGGGAAAATATTCTTGAGGGTGAAATACTATCAGGATTAAGGAACAAATATAAGGGAAGAAATATTCAGGCAACAAGTGTCAATATAAAGCGCCCATAATGCACCACTGAGGTTAACGAGGGAGTCACGCGCGTCACCTCACTCTCCAACCTTCCCTCAGCGTCAGTCTTGTCATAACTACAACATTTATTGAAGTAGAGAGAGAGAGAGAGAGGAGGAGAGAGAGAGAGGGAGAGAGAGAGGAGAGAGAGAGAGAGAGAGAGAGAGAGAGAGAGAGAGAGAAAAAAAATTTCGAAGGACCCAACTTCAAAGAAATGAGTACGATTTTACCGTAAAAATACAAAACTTATCAATTATTTCTTAGTTCCCCCTAAGCTCTTCCATCTACCTTGAATTCACACTCTTCCATCTACCTTGAATTCACACTCTTCCATCTACCTTGAATTCACACTCTTCCATCTACCTTGAATTCACACTCTTCCATCTACCTTGAATTCACACTCTTCCATCTACCATGAATTCACACTCTTCCATCTACCTTGAATTCACACTCTTCCAATCTACCTTGAATTCACACTCTTCCATCTACCAATTCACACTCTTCCATCTACCATGAATTCACACTCTTCCATCTACCTTGAATTCACACTCTTCCATCTACCTTGAATTCACACTCTTCCATCTACCTTGAATTCACACTCTTCCATCTACCTTGAATTCACACTCTTCCATCTACCTTGAATTCACACTCTTCCATCTACCTTGAATTCACACTCTTCTATCTACCATGAATTCACACTCTTCCATCTACCATAAATTCACACTCTTCCATCTACCTTGAATTCACACTCTTCCATCTACCTGAATTCACACTCTTCCATCTACCATGAATTCAGTTTCCCAATTATTATCTTAGGCAGCCTTCAGTATGCCAAGCCTCACCACCTCACACCTCTCCAATAGACACGCCAATACACGAAACACCCTTCTTCTCCTTTCTAAGCTTTCCTTTTCCACATCACAAGCGCTGCTCCCCACTCTGACCTTCCCCATCATTCCTATCTTCCCTTCCCTCCACACAAGGGGATGGGCGGAGGGTTGGGGAGGACAGGATCTGGTGCAGGTGGGGAGTGTTAGACCACGTCCCGTCCACAACCTTCCTTACCTGTCATCAAGGACACACCTATACACAGTTTTTTTTAAAGAGGCAAAAAACCCTGTCCCCTGCTGGTTACTAACTGATATTTGATGCCAGGAGAAGGGAATACTACGCTTCTTCTAAATTTCAGCTGTATTTTATCATAGTTAACCATATTATCAGGTAAATATAAGCATCATTTTAAGCATGAGACCTTGAAATGGAATCGAATTTTCACCTTGTTAAAGAAATTTGACTCTAAGGGCACGACAGCACGGTGGTGTACGTACGAGCAGCTCTGTTTCGCATACTGTGTTCCCTTGCACGAGACGAGGACCCATTGGAAACATCCCTCGCCGAGTAGGAGTATCATTGTTTATCTTTCCAATCTGTGCACGTACTACTAAATGGTGTTGCCTGCAGGGTCCCTAGATGTGTATAGTACATTTATCTTTTTAAAATAAGATAGGGGAGAGATAAGATAAGATTTTCATCCTATCTAGACACTTTGCAAGTACCAACTACAAGGTTATTGACTATACAAAGCGCCGCCACTTCAGCACGAACTAGGCGGACTCGAACCGCGACCAAATGCACAGGGACGTGACATGGCGGGCTCACGTTTACCAACCTTGCACCCTGACGGGCCCAAGAGAGAGAGAGAGAGAGAGAGAGAGAGAGAGAGAGAGAGAGAGAGAGAGAGAGAGAGAGAGAGAGAGAGAACAGCCTTAATAGAAATCCACGGGCAAACTGACTAACAGAGGCAGAATATAACACATATAAGCACGTACGTAATGATAACGATGACTTTGAATTCGTTTCAGGTTTTCGGTATTACATGAACCATCAAGGTTGTGTCACTTCATCCAGTGGAGCAAAGCAGGTGGCGGGAAAGTGAAAGAAAAAGTACCAGTCTAGTGGAGTGAAAGTTGCACCGTGTGTGTGAGGTCCAGGAAAGTGGCTCAGGGAGGGGCAGGCAGGGCGGGGGAGGGCAGCAGGTGGGCGGGAAGGGCAAGCATAGGCGGGGGAGGGGAAGGCATGCGGGGAGGGATGGGGCAGGCAGGGCGGAGGGAGGGGGCAGGCATGGCGGGGGGGGGGGCAGGCATGGCGGGGGAGGGGGCAGGCATGGCGGGGGAGGGGGGCAGGCATGGCGGGGGGGAGGGAGGGGGCAGGCATGGCGGGGAGGGGGCAGGCATGGCGGGGAGGAGGGGGCAGGCATGGCGAGGGAGGGGGGAAGAAGCAGACATGGTGAGGTAGGGGGAGGGGGCAGGCATGGCGGGGAGGAGGGGGCAGGCATGGTGGGGAGGAGGGGGCAGGCAGGGTGGGGGGGAAGGGGGCATAGCGGACGTGGGGGAGTGAGGGGGCAGACAGGGCGGGGAGGAGCCTAACATGAGTAGTAAAAGTGTCGGTGTTCAGACTCTGTCCGGAAGGTATTCACTTTCCTTTAGGGACGTAAAAAACTAAGCAGAAAAAATGTGTTTTAAAAGCCACATAAAAAGAAATTACTAACGGAACGACTTGCTCCAATTATATTTATAATGCAACATTTATTTATAAATCTTTCTACAAAATCCCCTGATGCATGGCGTTATAAGTGTAGCGAGCCTTTTGTAAAGCTTAAGACGTGCATTGGAAAAATAAATTACATAAACTTCATCTTACTAATCCGGCCAAAGTAAACGCAAAATTAATAAGATATGTTTAAAACTGCTTTTAATTTTTTATGTCTTCGAGTTATGAACAAAACATGTAATGTCGATAACGGAGCGCTGCTACCTCCCCTCACCCACCATGTTCCTGGGGCAGCAGCCCGCAACCGCACGCACCACCCAGGCACGCACGCACGCAGGCACACACCCAGGCACAGACGCACGCACACACGCAGGCACGCACGCACGTAGGCACACACCCAGGCACGGACGCACGCAGGCACACACCCAGGCACGCACGCACGCAGGCACACACCCAGGCACAGACGCACGCACACACGCAGGCACGCACGCAGGCAGGCACACACCCAGGCACGCACGCACGTAGGCACACACCCAGGCACAGACGCACGCACACACGCAGGCACGCACGCAGGCACGCACGCACGTAGGCACACACCCAGGCACAGACGCACGCACACACGCAGGCACGCACGCAGGCACGCACGCACGTAGGCACACACCCAGGCACGGACGCAGGCACACACCCAGGCACGGACGCACGCACACACGCAGACACGCACGCAGGCACGCACGCACGCACGCAGGCACACACCCAGGCACGGCACGCACGCACGCAGCCCCGTCACCCGTGTCGCTCGTCCGGAAACGCGTGTCATCGGGACTGAGGTGCGGTCGCTCAAGCCGGAAGTGATGGCGATAAATAGAAAATGAATTCACCGGTGCAAGGAATGTGCAGTTGATGTTAGTTATGAGGAGGCGTTTGGGCAGACGAAGGTGGTAGCGGTGGTGGTGGTGGTGGTGCAATGGTATAGTGGTGGTGGCGGAGAGAGGCGGTAGGGTTGAACATGCCATCGATGAAAGGAGCTGATATCATTGTGGTGAAAGGGATTGTCCAGCATGGAGTACTGTCGGTGGTGGTGGTGGTGGTGGTGGTGGTGGGGGGGACATGGTGGGGGGAGGGGGGGTTAATACTGACCGTGGTTAATGATCTAGTGAAAGGAAGCAGGTTACACGCCGGAAGAAAAGTTGAGGTAGCGAGCTGAGATTGTTTTGTACTACGTTGTATTGTCTGCAACGCCTTGGTGGGCTTAGCGCCGACACGTCAGGCGTCATAAGTGTTCTCAAATGGGCTTTGTCTGTATCGGTGCTGTTAACCTTCTGCAAGGACACAAAGAACTTCCCGCGTTTGCCATACAAACTTGCATTGCCTTTGGGTAAAATAATTCGGTAACTAAAATCAGATGAATTATTGTTCAAGTCCACCATAAATTTCAAGTCTTATAGAGAGAGAGTTCTTACACAGATATATTATATTATATATTGCCTAAAGTCTGGAGAGTGCATAAATGTCGTATCTAAGCTTCGTCTGGAGAGAGAGAGAGAGAGAGAGAGAGAGAGAGAGAGAGAGAGAGAGAGAGGGGAGGAGAGAGAGAGAGAGAGAGAGAGAGAGAGAGAGAGAGAGAGAGAGAGAGAGAGAGAGAGAGAGAAAGGCATCAGGTTGCTATAGCCAATAATCTGGCTCACTTTCACTTAATTATGCAGTCTCGTAAACCTAACCTTAGATGTCTACCTTGCCGAACAGCCACCGGTCTGGTATCACACCTCACCCTCTGTGTTGCCCTTGTACCGTCAATAACACTATAGTCGCCACTGCACTAATGTCGCCAGGCGCCATATATTACGAATTTTAGCATCACTATATACGACTTGTATGTGCCACTGAAGACATGTACGTAATATAAACTACTGTGCATGTCTCTTCAGTGGCACATACAAGTCTGTAGTGATGCTAAAATTCATAATATATGGCGCCTGGCGACATTAGTGCAGGTGGCGACTATAGTACGGGTTATGACGGTAGTTGGATGCTGCACGGTGCCAAACAGGTCCTGATGCTGGGAGCGGCGATGGCAAGGTTTTTTAAGTAGTGTTTAAACGCACGCAGACACGAAAACTCTCACACATGCATAGATAGAATACTAGATTAACTGATAAATGAATTAACTCATAGATAAAATACAAGATTAACTGAGTATCAATTATCAAAAGTCTATTGGTTTAGACTCTAGATAAAATAGACAATGTTGTGACTTTGATCGTCAATAGAGAAGATATGTGCTTGTAAGTGCATGGTGGTACGATAGAGGCCAAGGTTGTGTGGCGTGTAGGAAGAGGAGGAGAGGGAGGAAGAGGAGGAGAGGGAGGAAGAGGAGGAGAGGGAGGAAGAGGAGGAGAGGGAGGAAGAGGAGGAGAACGAGGAACACGAAGAGAAGAAGAATAGTAAGAGGAGGAGAAGCAGCGGTGTGTGGTGACAGTGGCAGTGAATGTTGGCAGTGAATGTTGGCAGAGATGAAAGTAGCGGTGGCTGTACGTACAACATGTTAATTCTAGGTGTTCAAAATAGTTAGTCTTATTTATTTACTTATACAGCCGATTAAACTGTACGGGTATTAAGTATAAAAGTACGATATTAAGATAAGAAATGACACTTATCTCAACAGAAAGAAGAAAAAGTTTATATTATCCGTAAAAAATGACACTTATCTCAACAGAAATCAAGAAAAAAAAATATTATCAGTAAAAAATGACACTTATCTCAACAGAAAGAAGAAAAAGTTACTATTATCAGTAAAAAATGACACTTATCTCAACAGAAAGAAAAAGTTACTATTATCAGTAAAAATGACACTTATCTCAACAGAAAGAAGAAAAAGTTTATATTATCAGTAAAAAATGACACTTATCTCAACAGAAAGAAGAAAAAGTTTATATTATCAGTAAAAAATGACACTTATCTCAACAGAAAGAAGAAAAAGTTAATATTATCAGTAAAAAATGACACTTATCTCAACAGAAAGAAGAAAAAGTTACTATTATCCGTAAAAAATGACACTTATCTCAACAGAAAGAAAGAAAAAAGTTACTATTATCAGTAAAAAATGACACTTATCTCAACAGAAAGAAGAAAAAGTTAAATTATCCGTAAAAATGACACTTATCTCAACAGAGACAACGAGAAAAAAAAGTTTTAATTATCCGTAAAAAATGAACTTATCTCAACAGAAAGAAGAAAAGTTACTATTATCCGTAAAAAATGACATTATCTCAACAGAAAGAAGAAAAGTAAATAATCAGTAAAAAAATGAACGTTAAATACTCCAGAAAGAAAAAAGTATATTATCAGTAAAAAATGACACTTATCTCAACAGAAAGAAGAAAAAGTTAATATTATCCGTAAAAAATGAAACTTCTCTCAGAAAGAAAGGAGAAAGTTAATATGATCAGTTTGAGATTCCGCAGATCTTTTAGTCAAGGCAACGATGAGGTAATAGCTGAGAGAGACAACACGTATAGGCAGTGATGCAAAGTGTTGTGTGGTGTCCGTCAGAAGCGAGATAAAGATAGTTTGACCTGCTGTGGTGACGATGGTGACTTGATGAATAGGATGACTTGATCTGATGGGATGGTGGTGGTGGTGTTGTTGGTGGTAGTAATGGTGTTGGTGGTAGTGGTGATGGTAGTGGTGGTGGTGGTGGTAGTGGTGGTGTTGGTGGTAGTGGTAGTGTTGGTAGTGGTGGTGTTGGTGGTAGTGGTGGTGTTGGTGGTAGTAGTGGTGTTGGTGGTAGTGGTGTTGACAGTGGTGGTGTTGGTGGTTGTGGTGTTGGTGGTAGTGGTGGTGTTGGTGGTGTAGGGGTTGTGGTTGTGTGGTGTTAATGGTGTGGTGTTGGTGGTAGTGTGGTGTTGGTGGTGTGTGGTGTTGGTGGTGTAGTGGTGTTGGTGGTAGTAGTGGTGTGTGATCAGTGGTGGGTGTGGTGGTTGGTGGTAGTGGTGTTGGTGGTAGTAGTGGTGTTGTTGGTGTAGTGGTGTTGGTGGTAGTGGTGGTGTTGGTGGTGGTAGTGGTGTTGGTGGTGCTATTAGTGGTGTTAATGGTAGTGGTGGTGTTGGTGGTAGTGGTGGTGTTGCTGGTGGTAGTGGTGGTGTTGGTGGTAGTGGTGTTGGTGGTAGTAGTGGTGTTGGTGGTAGTAGTGGTGTTGGTGGTAGTAGTGGTGTTGGTGGTAGTAGTGGTGTTGGTGGTAGTAGGTGGGTGTGTAGTGGTGTTTGGGGTGTGGTAGTTTAGTGGTGTTAATGGTAGTAGTGGTGTTGGTGGTAGTAGTGGTGTTGGTGGTGGTAGTGGTGGTGTTGGTGGTAGTAGTGGTGTTGGTGATGGTAATGGTGGTGTTGGTGGTGGTAGTGGTGTTGGTGGTGGTAGTGGTGGTGTTGGTGGTAGTAGTGGTGTTGGTGGTAGTAGTGGTGTTTACAGTGGTGGTGTTGGTGGTTGTGGTGTTGGTGGTAATAGTGGTGTTGACAGTGGTGGTGTTGGTGGTAGTAGTGGTGGTGTGGTGATGGTAGTGGTGTTGGTGGTAGTGGTGGTGTTGGTGGTGGTAGTGGTGGTGTTGGTAATGGTAGTGATGTTGGTGGTGGTAGTTGTGAAAGCCAGAATAATGGATAGTCTTAGGGATGGTGGTTGTGTAGGTGATGTGATGGTGGATATGGTGGCTATGGTGTTGATGGTGATGGCACGGCAAGATACAAGGGTATATAGTGGTAAAAAGAGTAGAGAGAAAGTCACAAATTGTGTTAGTGAATGTTTTACCACATTGTAAGATTTTCTCAGCACGTATGTACAATGTCGAAGTTTTATTACTGTTTCACGAGAAAGAAAGAAAACACGTGACCCTAGAGAGCCCGTTTTGCCTCCCCGACGCTTCAACAAGAGAGGAGAGAGTGCAGCCTTTTACTGATACTTATCGATAGACGAGGATGCGCTTCAACAAGAGAGGAGAGAGTGCAGCCTTTTACTGATACTTATCGATAGACGAGGATGCGCTTCAACAAGAGAGGAGAGAGTGCAGCCTTTTACTGATACTTATCGATAGACGAGGATGCGCTTACGAGAGAGGAGAGAGTACAGCCTTTTACTGTTACTTATCGAAAGACGAGGATGCGCTTCAACAAGAGAGGAGAGAGTACAGCCTTTTACTGATACTTATCGAAAGACGAGGATGCGCTTCAAAGAGAGAGGAGATAACGCAGCCTTTTACTGATACTTATCGAAAGACGAGGATGCGCTTCAACAAGAGAGGAGAGAGTGCAGCCTTTTACTGATACTTATCGATAGACGAGGATGCGCTTCAACAAGAGAGGAGAGAGTACAGCCTTTTACTGATACTTATCGATAGACGAGGATGCGCTTCAACAAGAGAGGAGAGAGTGCAGCCTTTTACTGTTATTTATCGAAAGACGAGGATGCGCTTCAACAAGAGAGGAGAGAGTACAGCCTTTTACTGATACTTATCGAAAGACGAGGATGCGCTTCAACAAGAGAGGAGAGAGTACAGCCTTTTACTGATACTTATCGATAGACGAGGATGCGCTTCAACAAGAGAGGAGAGAGTGCAGCCTTTTACTGTTATTTATCGAAAGACGAGGATGCGCTTCAACGAGAGAGGAGAGAGTACAGCCTTTTACTGATACTTATCGATAGACGAGGATGCGCTTCAACAAGAGAGGAGAGAGTACAGCCTTTTACTGTTATTTATCGAAAGACGAGGATGCGCTTCAACGAGAGAGGAGAGAGTGCAGCCTTTTACTGATACTTATCGAAAGACGAGGATGCGCTTCAACAAGAGAGGAGAGAGTACAGCCTTTTACTGATACTTATCGAAAGACGAGGATGCGCTTCAACAAGAGAGGAGAGAGTGCAGCCTTTTACTGTTATTTATCGAAAGACGAGGATGCGCTTCAACAAGAGAGGAGAGAGGACAGCCTTTTACTGATACTTATCGAAAGACGAGGATGTGCTTCAACAAGAGAGGAGAGAGTGCAGCCTTTTACTGATACTTATCGAAAGACGAGGATGCGCTTCAACAAGAGAGGAGAGAAATACAGCCTTTTACTGATACTTATCGCAAGACGAGGATGCGCTTCAACAAGAGAGGAGAGAGTACAGCCTTTTACTGATACTTATCGAAGACGAGGATGCGCTTTCAAAAAGAGAGGAGAGAGTACAGCCTTTTACTGATACTATCGAAAGACGAGGATGCGCTTCAACGAGAGAGGAGAGAGTACAGCCTTTTACTGTTATTTATCGATAGACGAGGATGCGCTTCAACAAGAGAGGAGAGAGTGCAGCCTTTTACTGATACTTATCGATAGACGAGGATGCGCTTCAACAAGAGAGGAGAGAGGACAGCCTTTTACTGATACTTATCGAAAGACGAGGATGCGCTTCAACAAGAGAGGAGAGAGTACAGCCTTTTACTGATACTTATCGAAGACGAGGATGCGCTTCAACAAGAGAGGAGAGAGTACAGCCTTTTACTGATACTTATCGAAAGACGAGGATGCGCTTCAACAAGAGAGGAGAGAGTACAGCCTTTTACTGATACTTATCGAAAGACGAGGATGCGCTTCAACAAGAGAGGAGAGAGTACAGCCTTTTACTGATACTTATCGAAAGACGAGGATGTGCTTCAACAAGAGAGGAGAGAATGCAGCCTTTTACTGATACTTATCGAAAGACGAGGATGCGCTTCAACAAGAGAGGAGAGAGTACAGCCTTTTACTGATACTTATCGAAAGACGAGGATGCGCTTCAACAAGAGAGGAGAGAGTACAGCCTTTTACTGATACTTATCGAAAGACGAGGATGCGCTTCAACAAGAGAGGAGAGAGTACAGCCTTTTACTGATACTTATCGAAAGACGAGGATGCGCTTCAACAAGAGAGGAGAAAATGCAGCCTTTTACTGATACTTATCGAAAGACGAGGATGTGATGCTTCTTAATATTAATGTTTACGATGGACTGGGAACAAGTGTGTGTGGGAGAGGCGAGGGTTTGTGGTGTGGTGATGGTGATGCTAAAAAAAATACCGTATGTGACATTTTCCAATCCAAAACCTATCATACGACATTATTGGAGAACGTGTATTACTGTTAGATGGATTAGAAGAACTTCATAAATATAGTTTCTCTGGAAGTAATAGAGCCATAACCATGAGGCAAATATTTTGTTCAGTAATGTAAATATGACACTTGATCATAAACGAAAAATCATATATATGCAAATAAAAGAAATTTATAAGACGTACATTTTCACGAAAGACGTGGGAAAAAACTAGACATTATAGTGTACTGTTAGATGGCTCGTAAATCTCCAGTTCGTCCCTCACCTCTGTTCTCCCATCCTCCTCAGCCCCATCCCCCATCTCTCTGTCCTCCCATCCTCCTCAGCCCCATCCCCCACCTCTGTCCTCCCATCCTCCTCAGCCCCATCCCCCATCCCTCTGTCCTCCCATCCTCCTCAGCCCCGTCCCTCACCTCTGTCCTCCCATCCTCCTCAGCCCCATCCCCCATCCCTCTGTCCTCCCATCCTCCTCATCCCTCTGTCCTCCTATCCCCATCATCCTCCACCCTGCAGCCCCCGCCATCCCTTTCAACCCTCACAGCGAGTCACACTTGAGGATTTCTCCCACAAATACAAGGCCTTACTTCCATCCCTGCTCTTTACCCTCCCGTCAGCCGCCTGCCTCCCCGCCCTCACCTCCTCGCCTTGAAACAGTTCTAAATAATGTACTAAAGCAGCCCTTCCAAGAATCAAAGTCACGAGCCGTCTCTGGCCTTACACAACGACATTGACAGCAGCGAGGCCACACACGTGATCGGCATCGCAGTGGCGGCCTCACTCTTGGCCTCTGTCGGCGCCGTGGTCGCGGGACGCCGGGCAGCCGAGGCGAGGCTTCCCCGCCACTGACGCCCTTGGAAGGCCTCGGTAATGGAGGCTCAGGCGTGTTTATGTAATGTTGTTTTTTCGTTGTTTCTTAATAGTATTTGTCCACTTTTTGTTAATGGTGCTCTTTTTGTCGTTGTGTCTGTTGTTGTCTGTTGTTGTTTTTGTTGTTTTTGCTGTTATTGTTTTTGCTGTTGTTGTTTTTGTTGTTGTTGTTTTTGCTGTTGTTGTTTTTACTGTTATTGTTTTTGCTGTTATTTTGTTATGGTTTTTCTTGGGGGTGGCGACAGACAGACAGACAGAGAAGACAGACATAAATAGACAGACAGACAGACAGACAGACAGGGACAGAGAAAGACATATATAGAGAGATAGACAGACATACAGACAGACAGACAGACAGACAGACAGGGACAGAGAAAGACATATATAGAGAGATAGACAGACATACAGACATACAGACAGACAGACAGACAGACAGGGACAGAGAAAGACATATATAGAGAGATAGACAGACATACAGACATACAGACAGACAGAGAAAGACATAAATAGACAGACAGACAGACAGACAGACAGACAGACAGGGACAGAGAAAGACATATATAGAGAGATAGACAGACATACAGACATACAGACAGACAGAGACAAAGACAAAGACAGAGAAAGACAGATGAATAGATTGACAGACAGACAGACAGAGACAGACAGACATAGACAGAGAAGGACACCGCAAAACATTCTTTCAAAATCATGTTGACAATCATCACGGTAAGAAATTGTCCACAGATGGGCGTATCCATTAAGATAAAATGTATCCCTATATGTAAGAACCGCTTACATGATCAGAAACTTATATAAATCATCATGCATAGGTATAAGATTGTCACATAAGGTTTCTGAATACCTTTATACCTCTTTCACATACACGGATTTTTCTTACAAGTCCTTACGGATCGCCAACTCGTAGTCAATCGCAAGCATCCGTAAATAACTCGCTGGTATCCGTAAATAACTCGCTGGTATCCGTAAATAACTCGCTGGTATCCGTAAATAACTCGCTGGTATCCGTAAATAACTCGCTGGTATCCGTAAATAACTCGCTGGTATCCGTAAATAACTCGCTGGTATCCGTAAATAACTCGCTGGTATCCGTAAATAACTCGCTGGTATCCGTAAATAACTCGCTGGTATCCGTAAATAACTCGCTGGTATCCGTAAATAACTCGTCATAAACTCGTAAATACTCGTAAATACTCGTAACTATTCGTAACAGCACGTAAACAGGTCGTAACTAACACGTAAAAGCTTCGATGAATAGTAACATTCCGTAATATACTCGTAACAATCCGTAAAATGCCCATAAGTTGCTCGTAGTTATCCGTGACAACTCGTAACAAATCGTGGAATTTTGCCGTAAATACATCGTAATGACTCGTAATAATCCGTAATAAACCGTAAATAGCTCGTAATAACTCGTAACAACTCTTAAATCGGTCGTAAAACTGGCCAAATCGTAAGGATCCGTGAATTTGTGCGATCCGTAAGGACTCTTAAGAAAAAACCGTGAATGTGAAGGGGGCATTATCTTACAATACGAATAATATGCGCATACCTATTTATGAAGAACATGCATAATTTAAATGACCCTGATGAATAGATTTAGGAATTAGCAATACCTAATCAATGAAATGGAAAATAGATGTCAACTCAGTACATTCGATCATTGAATTGACAGGAAGAAAGATCCCAGATGTTAATCTTTCCGGCTATCAATTAGACTTGTAGTGATTCTTTCCTCAATATGTTCAGCATTCTTCCTTTCTCCCCTCGTGCATCTGTGAGAGAGAAAATATAAGAGACAGGCAGGCAGGCAGACAGGCAGGCAGACAGGCAGACAGATATAAACAGAGAAAGACAGATAAATAGAGAGATAGACAGACAGACAGACAGACAGACAGACAGACAGACAGAGAAAGACAGATAAACAGACAGACAGACAGACTTACAGGCAGACAGGCAGACAGGCAGAAAGACAGACAGACAGACAGACAAACAAGCAGACAGGCAGAAAGACAGACAGACAAACAGACAGAGACTGAGAAAGACAGATAAATAGAGAGATAGATATACAGACAAACAAACAGACAGAGACTGAGAAAGACAGATAAATAGAGAGATAGATATACAGACAGACAGACAGACAGGCAGACAGACAGACAGACTTACAGACCGACAGGCAAACAGACACAGACAGAGAAAGACAGATAAATAGATAGACCGACAGACAGACCGACAAACAGACAGACAGGCAGATAGGCAGACATAGACAGCCAGAGACAGAGAAAGACAGATAAACAGACAGACAGGCAGAAAGATAGACAGCAGACAGACAGACAGACAGACAGATAGACTTACAGACAGACTTACAGAGAGAGAGAGAGAGAGAGAGAGAGAGAGAGAGAGAGAGAGAGAGAGAGAGAGAGAGAGAGAGAGAGAGAGAGAGAGAGAGAGAGAGAGAGAGAGACACACACACACATAGACACAGAAAGACAGGCAGATAGAGATAAAGACAGACAAACACATATAAAGTAAGAGTAATGGAATAAAGGTTCATCCTTGGATCAGACCGACCAGCCCTGCACACAATCACCACCAATCACTACAATAACCTTCATCGTGACATTCTGTGAAAATAACCCTAAATACAGTTTTCAATGTCGCCATGTCGAGTTTGAACTTTATCCTTACCTCAAGATGACTACCAAATATTTTCCCCGCCAAAGATTAGGTGTGTTTTCTTGCTGTTATTTTCTTGCTAGTTGTGTAGAGATGGAGCGAGCAGTAAGGACCATGTTGACTTCTATCCAGGTTTCTGTCGTCTTATGTTAACAATTACGTAGAATAACCTTAACACTACAAAAATGCATGTCAACAATTTAACAGAATACTCCAATTTCGCCGCATAGGTCAGCGATTCTGTTCTCCAATACGTCGTCGCGTCCTCGTCGTGTCGTCCTCTGTCGTCGTCGTCCTCCTCGTCGTCGTCGTCCTCCTCGTCGTCGTCCCTCTCGTCGTCGTCTCCTCGTCGTCGTCGTCCTCCTCGTCGTCGTCTCCTCCTCGTCGTCGTCGTCCTCGTCGTCGTCGTCGTCCTCGTCGTCGTCGTCCTCCTCGTCGTCGTCGTCCTCCTCGTCGTCGTCGTCCTCCTCGTCGTCGTCGTCCTCCTCGTCGTCGTCGTCCTCCTCGTCGTCGTCGTCCTCCTCGTCGTCGTCGTCCTCCTCGTCGTCGTCGTCCTCCTCGTCGTCGTCGTCCTCCTCGTCGTCGTCGTCCTCCTCGTCGTCGTCGTCCTCCTCGTCGTCGTCGTCCTCCTCGTCGTCGTCTCCTCCTCGTCGTCGTCGTCCTCCTCGTCGTCGTCGTCGTCCTCCTCGTCGTCGTTCCGTCGTCTCCCTCCTCGTCGTCGTCGTCCTCCTCGTCGTCGTCGCTCCTGTCGTCGTCCTCCTCGCTCGTCCGTCGTCGTCGTCCTCCTCGTCGTCGTCGTCCTCCTCGTCGTCGTCGTCCTCCTCGTCGTCGCGTCGTCTCCTCTCGTCGTCGTCGTCCTCCTCGTCGTCTCGTCTCCTCCTCGTCGTCTCGTCGTCGTCCTCCTCCTCCTCCTCCCTCCTCCTCCCTCCTCCTCCTCCTCCTCCCTCCTCCTCCTCCTCCTCCTCCCAACTCTCAATTACCACAAATAACACCATGATATCTATGTTTAGCATTCCCAAGGGCCTGAGAAGAATATGTGTGGGTTTCCAAAGCGTGCAGAGGCGTGGCAGGTGCAGGAATGTGTGGGAAAAAATGCGGGCAAATATGATTGTCTGTCCTGTCTGTAAGCCTGTCGTCTATTGAAAGATACCTGCTTATGATTAAAAAAAGTGTGGAGATTCAGGAACGTGCTTGAAAATGTAATGCCATCAAAAGTAACCGAGCAATGAGGAGTTGAAGCCAAATAAGTGGGGGAAATGTTTATGCACTATTTTACTTAACCTCATTTTCGTAATTTGTGCGTACTTACATTACAGTAACAAATGTATACTAATGCAATGCAGAATATCCTCAGGAAGACGATGTTGACCTCATTTTTTTTAAGTATCAAATATTGGTGTCAGGAAATCGGGTAAGTATGAGGTGTGTGAAATCGTCGGTTTTGGATCTTACAAAGTTACAACCCACTTAGATGGCCGATCGTTTGTAGTGGTGGCGATATGCAGGGGCCTGACGCGCACTCTAGGTCTGTGTCTCTGTGGGTGAAGCACTCTTAACTGTCGTACTTGATATGGATTGTGTAGATCATGATGTACTATTGTTGCATTATCATTATTATCATTATCGTTGTTGTTATTGACACCTACGTTCAGGAAGAAAAATAAGTGTTTGTGTCAATTTCTTAACTTTTTGATTTAGTTTAGTGCCTAGCTTTAGCGCTTTTTGTGTTTGTGGGAGTGTTATCAGGACTTTGGGAGCGGGATGTTTCGTACTTTGATGAGAACGATGATGCAAACTACATGACAATACCTCGATATATATGTTAGAAATATCCAAGCAGACTTGGCGTAAGAAGTAAGAAGTAAAATTATAGATCATTTCTAACGATGAAGAGAAAATAAACTACAAAAGTGGAATTGCCGGCTGTCAGTATGGCACCATCACACGCTGCCTGTCTGCACGACGGTAAAGAGGGTTGTCTGGTGGGTGTTGTCTGGTTATTACTTATAACTTGGTGATGGGGAGGTTGTGGCGTGCGTCTCAGGCACATTGGCGCAAGATAGCTGCATGGGATATGCTTTATTAAGTTTATTCTATGGAACAAATCAAAAAAACATTCCTAGAATACACAGATCAAAGTTAAAGGTTGAACATTCCAGCAAAATCATCGCAACATGACCTCCTCAGGGTCTCAATGGTCAAAATTGGGTCCTGTACCGCATGTCAGGTTTCTCAGGCTGCCTGCATGGCGGCCATAACGTCCTGGAAAGCTGCACTTCCCCGGCGCTGGTCCTCCCATACGCCGCCGGTCGAGGCGGCAGCGCCACACTACTGGCCTTCTGGCGCCCTGTCGCTGCCTGCCTCGCCCTCCACCATGCAGGCCTTGGTGGCCACCACCATGGCCTTTACCTCCCTCTGGGTGGCACGCACCTTCACTCTTGGGGCCTGCTGTCTCTGCTGGGGCAGCAGCGTGACACCCTCACAGCGCTCTACTTCCACTGCAGCTTGTGTAACGCCTCCTTCTTGGAGCCCCCCAGCAGGAGGTGGTGGTCGGGGGTCACGGCCACGGTGAGGCGCAGCGCATCCTCGCGGCGGGGCTTGGATGCATGACGCTGCAAGGCCCGGGCTCTGCCTCTCATGTGCCTTGGGTGGAGCAGGTTCAGGTGGCGGGAGAGGCTCTGAGGCGCCGCCATCAGCCTCTTCAGCCTTCCCTTCAGAGGCAGGTCTGTCCCCTACATTATCTGCTGGTGCCACGGGCTGCACAGGGGCGCGCAGCATCCCTTCAGCCTCTCCTTAGGTTCAAGCTTCAGTGACTTGCCCACATCATCCTAAGCGCTGGCCAGCAGGCTGCAGGGCGCGGCAGGGACAGGGTCAGCCTCCTCGTCTGGGATGGCGGACAAGGCACCGCCAGGGACTGCCTGAGGCTCCCCTGCAGGTCGGGGCGTGCAGGAACATCCTCTACTTCCACTTCAACGTTGGCTACGTCCTCGCACCTGTCGCCGGAGCTTCCTCAGTCTGCGACAGAAACAGATCAGCAGCAAGGGCAGCACCAGCTGAGGGTTCCTTGTCCTCCTGGCGCCGCTGTTTCCCTCCTTGTGCTTGGTCGTCACCAATGCTTCGTGCTATTGTTGCGTCGCCGCGTTGTTCATGGTAATCCCCGCTGAGGTAGTCATGTTACCAATCTATCTTTCCTCGCCTCTGCCGGGGAGGCATACTCGCGCTATTAAATGGGAGATATCGTAAACATATATAAAAAAAGTTAAGTATCTATCTGTCCTGCCTTGCTATGTTGAAGTTGAAATCACTGTTCGGCTCTTGTTAAGTGTTACGTGAAGGAACTATGTATTAGGGAGAACATGTTTGTTTGCCTTTCATTTTACGTGTCTTATGTTAAAAAATAATGGAAAATACTTGACGTTGCTTAGGCTTGTGTAACACTTAACACAGATAAAACAACATAAACAAACACAGAGGCACAGGAAATAACAAGAATAGCAAGACAAAGAAAACCCCCCCCAAAAAAAACTAAGTATATATTGCTTATTTAACCCCTTCCACTACCTCCCCCTTCACACTCCGCCCCTTCCCCTGCTGTCCCCCCTACACACCCCCTTCTCTTCCCTTCCTTCCCAACAGATACACAAACTGGTAAAGCCGAAAAAATAACAACCGATTCTGTCTATAATAATATAAGCGAAAGTGTGTGTGTGTGTGTGTGTGTGTGTGTGTGTGTGTGTGTGTGTGTGTGTGTGTGTGTGTGTGTGTCTGTCTGTCCGCGATAGGTGCCGCCCCCAGTGGCGCAATC
>JACEEZ010023127.1:243509-248509 GCA_016584305.1 Chionoecetes opilio
GGCGTCGCAGTGGGGGCGTTGGCAGTGTGACGCGGCGTTACGCTCTTTCCAAGTGAAGGGATGAAAGTGTCGGGGCTGCTCTCAGTGTGGTCTGCGTCGCTACGTGTAGGAGAGGACGTGCTTTTATTTTAATTTTTTTATGTGTGTGTGTGTGTGTGTGTGTGTGTGTGTGTGTGTGTGTGTGTGTGTGTGTGTGTGTGTGTGTGAAGAGGGGATAAGTTAGGTTGCTGTCTTTTCGATTTGCTGTGTAATCTCACGTGTGCCATTTTATATTTGGCCCAGTATTTGTAACTTATGTAACTATTCGCAAATACTGTTTTTTTTTATTAAGCAGCTATAAAGGTTCCCACAAGTAATCAATAAGTGACTGATGCTATTTCACTCTTTGTAATCATAACTTATGCTTATGCTGAAATCTAGTAATGCTGATATGGGTCTTATCATGTCATTAGGGTTGTCTTATCTGCCTCTCCTTTCAAGTCCATGATACAGTGTTATATAGTATACGAAAGCGAGGAGGAAGAGGAGGAGGAGCAGGGGGGGGTGGAGGAGGAGGAGGGGGAGGAGGAGGAGGGGAGGAGGAGGAGCAGGGGGGGAGGAGGAGGAGGAGGAGGAGGAGGAGGCGAGGAGGAGGAGGAAGTAAGAAGAGGAGGAGGAAGAGGAGGAGGAGGAGGAGGGGGAGGAGGAGGAGGAAGGGGGGAGGGGGGGAGGAGGAGGAGGAGGAGCAGGGGGGGGGAGGAGGAGGAGGAGGCGGAGGAGGAGGTGGAGGAGGTGGAGGGGTTGAATGAATTAGAAGGGGATGTGGATAGGCTATAGGGCCGGGTAGATTTAAGGAGGAGGAGGAGGAGGAAGAAGATTTACATAGGATTACATAGGAGTAACAGACACCAGGAGACCTATTGGTCCATAGCGAGGGTATCTGCTGCACTACATACTACTAACTATCAACTACTTGTAAGAAAACAGTTGGAAAATGATACCATGTCCCTAAAGAGGATAGGAACATGGAAGTTTCGTAGTGCAGAAAAATAGGGTATGAAATATACTGAGGAGGAGGAGGAGGAGGAGGAGGAGGAGGAGAAGGAGGAGAAAAAAAAGAATACTACAGGAGAAACAAAAGAGGAGAATGGATGAAATATAATATAAAACAATAATTTCATTTCATATGTTGCCACCCAGAGGAAACACTACTTGCCTCTCTCTCTTTTTCTCTCTCTCTCTCTTCTCTCTCTCTCTCTCTCTCTCTCTCCTCTCTCTCTCTCTCTCTCTCTCTCCCCTCTCTCTCTCTCTCTCGCTCTCGTCTCGCTCTCTCGCTCTCTTCTCTCTCTCTCGCTCTCTCTCTCTCCTCTCTTCTCTCTCTCTCTCTCTCTCTCTCTCTCTCTCTCTCTCTCTCTCTCTCGCTCTCGCTCGCTTTTCGCTTCTCGCTCTCTCTCGCTCTCCTCGCTCTCGCTCTCGCTCTCTCTCGCTCTCGCTCTCGCTCTCGCTCTCGTCTCTGCTCTCGCTCTCCCTTCTCTCTCGCTCTCGCTCGCTCTCTCTCGCTCTCGCTCTCGCTCGCTCTCGCTCTCTGCTCTCTCTCTCTCTCTCTCGCTCTCTCTCGTCGTCTCTCTCTCTCTCTCTCTCTCTCTCTCTCTCTCTCTCTCTCTCTCTCTCTCTCTCTCTCTCTCTCTCTCTCTCTCTCTTCTCTCTCTCTCTCTCTCTCTCACTATTAGGGAGTGGGGGTGGAGGCGCGGCAACATCATGAAGGCAAACTGGTCAGGTAGGACAAGAGAAAAAGAAATAGAGTCAGGCCACACATGCACCTGACTGCCATTACACAGCTCAAAGAATAGGATATGTAGAAAGGATCATAGTTTCCAAAGTATATCCATGTATGTGTGCGTGTGTGTGTGTGTGTGACTGTGTGTGTGTTGTGTATGTGTGTGTGTGTGTGTGTGTGTGTGTGTGTGTGTCTGTGTGTGTCTGTGTCTGGTGTGTTGTGTGTGTGTGTGTGTATTCATCTAGTTATATTCGTCTAGTTGTATTTTACAGGGCCCTGAACTGCACTCGTATGGCCCCGTCTCCATAGCTACATTTTTAACTTGCTTCTTTAGTGCTAAAGTGTGTGTGTGTGTGTGTGTGTGTGTGTGTGTGTGTGTGTGTGTGTGTGTGTGTTTGTGTGTGTGTGTGTGTGTGCGCGCGCGTGTGTGTTTATATCTAAAAAACAACGATACACTTCATTATATACCTGTGAATAACGTGTATATTTCGCAAGGCCCTTCACTAAGCGGCGCATTCAGTGTGTGGTGAGGCCAGGCATGCTCGGAACGACCACGGAGAAAGTATGTCGCTAAGAATGGAAAGAATCAACCCGGATACAAAATAGACCCAGAACGGAACCTGCATGGAGTTCATAATGTCGGTAGTGTTGTTTACCTCTTTCCTTATCCATCCCTACCTCACTTTTTATCCACAACTAATTATCTCTCTCTTACTCCCTATACTTGCATGTCTCTCTTTCTCTCTCTCTCTTTCTCTCCTTCTCCATGAGTGTTTTTGTCCGGGTGTTTTTCCCACGCGTCGCACAGTCACCGCGGGGGTAGTGGCAGGAAGTAGTGCAAGTGGATGGTGGGAGTTCCGGACCTGCATCGCAAAGGAGGACTGCAACGTGAACCTGGGGCTGAAAATTTGGTTTACTCTTATTATTTAAATGATTAATGTGCCATGTATTAGTTAAGGGTCAACATCTTGGGGCTAGGTTGATTTCTGTTGTTGTTGTTACATCACAAACGACTGGCCAAGGGCACACACACACAAAAGGAGGTAGCAAAAAGTCCGCGTAGTTGCCAGTCCCTATAAAGAAGACAGTGAGAGAATATAGAAATAGCGGGGTGGGCCAATTTAGTTCGGGAGGTGTCTTGTCACTCCTCTCTTGAAAAGATTTAAGTCGTGAGAAAGTGGCAAAGTAGAATCTTGGTACGATATCCCGTTATTCATGGATATATTTTGTCTGTACTACCTACGCACCAAAGAAGAGCTGCTTGTGACGCGCGTGGAATGTCTGAGCGTGTTATGAAGACACCAATATGTATAGTAATAGTATGTATGTATGTATGTATGCATGTATGTATGTATATATATGTATGTAATAGTGTGTTGGGTGCGGAGACATGAAAAGGGACTCAAATCGTGTATATCTCAAGTATGCAGTCGCTTCAATCGCAGTTTTATCGGGTGGGTACAGTTTGCACAGGATCTTGCTTGTGACGGAGTCTTGCCTATGATTATTTACTGCATTTACCCCTCCCCTTTTTTTTTGGGGGTGGGGTGGGGCATACAACAAATATGTAAGGTCTAAAGCATGTATTCATATTCATCTTCAGTAAGACAATATAGTATTATATGACCTAACGTTTATTGGCTGTGAGCATAAAAGGATCATGGTAACAAGTATGCAGTTTAAATCCAGTCTCGGTAATGGCGTTACGGTCCCAAGATTACAACTGCTTGTGCAAGTCCTTTTGCTGTGGCCTCTGATTCTGGCACCATCCATCCCGCGGGGGGGAACAAACGACAAAGCTTATTCCTCGACTTGTAAAACTTCCTTTATAGTCCACCGTAACGCTATAGACTTTTAATGAGGGTCAAAGAAGCAATCAAATCCCCACGTTAATGGCCTCATCCCGGGTCCCCCTAGTTTAGCAAAAAAACATGATATGTGCATCCCAATGTTGGGCAGTGCTGAGGATAACGTATGCGCCGACGACAACGAAAGCCTTTCCTCGATTGTATATACGCCTTTTGTCCTACAGTCATCCGATAATTTTATGATCACAATACACTACAACTAGATGAAGTCACACACACACTTACGTTTATGCGTCGATATTAGTATACAAATATAACATGCATAATGTTATGCAATGTTAATCTTATTACAGTATGTATGTATGTATGTATTATGTATGTATATGTATTTACTACATAGATGATATTAACACATACATGTATTATGATTATGTATGTAGTATTATATTATATATTATTATGATATTATGTATGTAATGTATGTATGTATTATGTATGTATGTATATATGTATGTATGTATGTATGTATGTATGTATGTATGTATGTATGTATGTATGTATGTATGTATGTATGTATGTATGAGAGAGAGAGAGAGAGAGAGAGAGAGAGAGAGAGAGAGAGAGAGAGAGAGAGAGAGAGAGAGAGAGAGAGAGAGAGAGGAGAGAGAGAGAGAGAGAGAGAGAGAGAGATGTGTACGCACGCACGCACACACAAACATAAATTCAGAGAGACTGAGATAACCAGACAGACGATTTATCTTACAGATATCATTGTATACAAGAAATCAATAGTTGTTGCTTAAGTCTTGCAGAGCCTCGTGGCGTTGTGCAAGCCTGGGTGGCGGCAGCCAGACCACTGTGTGACTATCTGACTTGTCAGTGATTGCCGCCAATCGTTACTGAAGCAGCGAGTGCTTATAATACAGGCGTGGTCGGCCCATTACCCTTATCCAGAGCAGGGTCTTTTAGAGAGAGGGAGGGATCTCTTGGAGGGATCTTGATCCAGAGCAGGGTCTTTTAGGGAGAGGGAGGGATCTCTTGGAGGGATCTTGATCCAGAGCAGGGTCTTTTAGGGAGAGGGAGGGATCTCTTGGAGGGATCTTGATCCAGAGCAGGGTCTTTTAGAGAGAGGGAGGGATCTCTTGGAGGGATCTTGATCCAGAGCAGGGTCTTTGGAGAGGGAGGATCTCTTGGAGGATCTGATCCAGAGAGGTCTTTTAGAGGAGGGGGACTCTTGGAGGGATCTTGATCCAGAGCAGGGTCTTTTAGAGAGAGGGAGGGATCTCTTGGAGGGATCTTGATCCAGAGCAGGATCTTTTAGAGAGAGGGAGGGATCTCTTGGAGGGATCTTGATCCAGAGCAGGGTCTTTTAGAGAGAGGGAGGGATCTCTTGGAGGGATCTTGATCCAGAGCAGGGTCTTTTAGAGAGAGGGAGG
>JACEEZ010023127.1:253509-268509 GCA_016584305.1 Chionoecetes opilio
CTGGCATTTACCCACGCCCCACTGGTTACGAAACGCTGCAATAGAGGAATGGTAGAGGGAATGTAAAGAAATCAGAAGATAACTGCTGACTAACGGAATAGCGCAGCAGCCTCCACCCTCGAGGCTTTAAAAATACCAAAGCAAAGATGACCTGGTTGTTTACCTTCGTGCTTGAGTGTCTCGGGGAAGGTGCTGTAAGAAGCCATGCCTCAAGGTGTCATCCCGTCACGAGGTCATTGCACAACACGGAATCACGCAGCAGTCTCCGCGCCTTCCTGTCATCATAAGAACATAAGAACATAAGAAAATAAGGAAGCTACAAGAGGCCGCGAGACCTACACGAGGTAGTTCCCGTTACTTAACACTACCTACATCCACCTTTCATCCCCATCCATGAAATTATCTAGCCTCTTTTTAAAGCTCCCTAATGACTCCGCACTAACTACCTGTCTACTGAGTCCATTCCAATCATTTACCACCCTATTTGTAATCAGTTTTTCCCTAATAACACACTCCTTATCAATGTCACGGTGCCATACAAGGTATTTTGGGAGCACTTCAATTCCTTCTCTTGTTATCAGTTCAATTTATTCCTTATTCTCCCTATTTATGACCTTCCCTTCTCTCCCCTTTCTCTCCCCTTCCTCCCTTCCATTCCCTTCCCTTTCCTTCCCCTCCCTTTCCATCTGTTTTAAACCCTCCGCCCTAACCTCCACAACCCCAACTCCTTGCCTATTCAATTGAACCCGGCGCTTCCGGTTGTGGACATTCACTTCATATTGACTTTCAAGATACCAGTCCCACCGAGCCGCACCGAAACCTCTAACTATTTAACGTTGTTGTGTCGTTGGTGCCTCTGGGGCGTCTTGGAACATGTTGACAATCCTTGCGTCACTCCCTCGGCCTGAGCGCCTCGGGCATCTCCACGAGGCGTTTTGCGGTGCTTGACGTATAGCTGTTCACAGGCCTGCCTCGCGTTCTGTGGTTAGTGTCGACTTGCAATGATGATGATGAGAGAGAGAGAGAGAGAGAGAGAGAGAGAGAGAGAGAGAGAGAGAGAGAGAGAGAGAGAGAGAGAGAGAGAGAGAGAGAGAGAGAGAGAGAGAGAGAGTGGAGGCAGAGAGGAAAGGAGAAAGAGAGAACGGGAGAGAGAGAAAAGAGAGACAGAAAGAGAGAGAAGGAGGCGAGAAATAGATGTAAAACAGACGATGATTTGTTTACACATTCTTGCTACCGAACACTTGCAAGGCTCATTTAAACACTGGAGTCTTATGAGCCCCTTGTTGTGTCATGGAGCCGCGTCTTACTTTCATTTTCTAACTTTTTCTAAACACTACACTTGAGACTTTCCGATTATCATTCATTGCAGTAAAGCAGTGAAAGGGATACGCGAAGTCACATCAGCAACGGTTCGAGTGTGGTGTGGTTGATAGCCGCTCACTGATAGCCGCTCACTGATAGGCGCTCACTGATAGGCGCTCACTGATAGCCGCTCACTGATAGACGCTCACTGATAGGCGCTCACTGATAGCCGCTCACTGATAGACGCTCACTGATAGCCGCTCACTGATAGGCGCTCACTGATAGGCGCTCACTGATAGACGCTCACTGATAGACGCTCACTGATAGACGCTCACTGATAGGACGCTCACTGATAGGCGCTCACGCTGATAGACGCTCACTGATAGGCGCTCACTGATAGACGTTCACTGATAGCGCTCACTGATAGCGCTCACTGATAGACGCTCACTGATAGCGCTCACTGATAGACGCTCACTGATAGGGCTCACTGATAGGCGCTCACTGATAGCCGCTCACTGATAGGCGCTCACTGATAGACGCTCACTGATAGGCGCTCACTGATAGACGCTCACTGATAGGACGCTCACTGATAGCCGCTCACTGATAGACGCTCACTGATAGACGCTCACTGATAGCCGCTCACTGATAGGCGCTCACTGATAGGCGCTCACTGATAGCGCTCACTGATGGGACGCTCACTGATAGGCGCTCACTGATAGCCGCTCACTGATAGGCGCTCACTGATAGACGCTCACTGATAGCCGCTCACTGATAGCCGCTCACTGATAGGCGCTCACTGATAGGCGCTCACTGATAGACGCTCACTGATAGGCGCTCACTGATAGGCGCTCACTGATAGGCGCTCACTGATAGGCGCTCACTGATAGGCGCTCACTGATAGCCGCTCACTGATAGCCGCTCACTGATAGCCGCTCACTGATAGGCGCTCACTGATAGGCGCTCACTGATAGGCGCTCACTGATAGACGCTCACTGATAGACGCTCACTGATAGGCGCTCACTGATAGACGCTCACTGATAGACGCTCACTGATAGGCGCTCACTGATAGGCGCTCACTGATAGCCGCTCACTGATAGGCGCTCACTGATAGGCGCTCACTGATAGCCGCTCACTGATAGACGCTCACTGATAGGCGCTCACTGATAGGCGCTCACTGATAGGCGCTCACTGATAGGCGCTCACTGATAGACGCTCACTGATAGGCGCTCACTGATAGGCGCTCACTGATAGGCGCTCACTGATAGACGCTCACTGATAGGCGCTCACTGATAGGCGCTCACTGATAGGCGCTCACTGATAGACGCTCACTGATAGGCGCTCACTGATAGGCGCTCACTGATAGCCGCTCACTGATAGGCGCTCACTGATAGGCGCTCACTGATAGCCGCTCACTGATAGGCGCTCACTGATAGGCGCTCACTGATAGGCGCTCACTGATAGACGCTCACTGATAGGCGCTCACTGATAGCCGCTCACTGATAGCCGCTCACTGATAGCCGCTCACTGATAGACGCTCACTGATAGGCGCTCACTGATAGCCGCTCACTGATAGACGCTCACTGATAGACGCTCACTGATAGGCGCTCACTGATAGGCGCTCACTGATATAGGATAGCAGGTGAAGGCCATCCTACCATCCTTTTTCTCTTCTTCGTCTCTGTCCTTTTCGTATTTTTTCCATGACCTCAGTTTTTCTCTCCCCTTAACCCTACACCAAGACCACCATCCTTATTCCCACCACCGCCTGACCGCCGCTCCCTGTCTCCGCCCTTCACTTTCCCCTTCATTTCTCCCCTCTCCCCCCCCCTTCCTGCCCCCCCTTCCCCCATGGAGCGACCTGCTGCGTATACCTTCCCTGGGGAGAACCTGATACGCAGAGAGAGAGAGGAGAGAGAGAGAGAGAGAGAGAGAGAGAGAGAGAGAGAGGAGAGAGAGAGAGAGAGAGAAGAGAGAGAGAGAGAAGACAGGCAGACATAAAGATAGACAGACAGGCAGACTGACTGACAGATTGACAGGCTGATACACACACACACACACACACACACACACACACACACACACACACACACACACACACACACACACACACACACACACACACATGCACACATACATACACATGGCATACTATTGAAATAATGTGTACGTATGCAATTATATATATATATATATATATATATATATATATATATATATATATATATATATATATATATATATATATATATATAATATATAGGTTTTTTTTCTACATCACAAAGGACTGGCCAAGGGCAAAAAAAAGCAGCAAAAAGCCCGCTTCGTTGCCAGTCCCTATAAAGAAGACAGTAAAAGAATAAAAAGGAGGGTGGGCCAATTTAGTTTAGGAGGTGTCTTGTCACTCCTCTCTTGAAGAAATTGAAGTCGTAGGAAGGTGGAAAACTTGAAACACGGAGAGCGTTCCAGAGTTTACCAGTGAAAGGGATGAAAGAGTAAAGATACTGATTAACTCTTGCATTAGGAAGATGGACAGAGATTAGGATGAAAATAAGTAGAAAGCCTTGTGCAGCGAGGCCGCGGGAGGGGGGCAGCCATGCAGTTAGCAAGCTCAGAGCAGTTAGCATGAATACAGCGGTATATAGAAGAGAGCAAGGGAAGCAACATTGCGGCGGTGATTTAAAGATTGAAGACAGTCAGTCAGAGGAGGGGAGTTGATGAGACGAAAACTTTTTCACTCAACCCTATTTAGGTGAGCTGTATGAGTGGATCACCCTAAACATGAGAGGCATAGCCTACTCCATACATGGGCGGATAAGGCCCCTGTACAGAGCAAGCAACTGGGAGGGAGAAAAAATTTACGCAGACGCCACAGGACACCTAACTTCTTAGAAGCTGTTTTAGCAAGAGATGAGATGTGAGATTTCTAGTTCATATTTTTAGTAAAGGATAGTACACAAATGTTGATTGTGGAAAAGGAAGACAGTTGAGTGTCGTTGAAGAAGAGGGGATATAATAGTTATAGTTGTTTGGAAGGTTATGTCGAGGGTGTAAAAATTTGGGTTTTTGAGGCATTGCAAAAAACAAGGTTTGCTTTGCCCCAATCAGAAATTATAGAAAGATCAGAAATTAGTCTCTCTGTGGCATCTCTCCGTGAGTCACTTAGTTCCTGTTGAGTTGGACGTCTAATGAACGACGTTGAAACCAAGGACTTATATATATATATATATATATATATATATTATATATATATATTATATATAAGTTATAATAAGTAGAGAGTAGAGAGAGAGAGAGAGAGAGAGAGAGAGAGAGGAGAGAGAGAGAGAGGAGGAGAGAGAGAGAGAGAGAGAGATTTTTTTTTTTTTTCATGGCCTTAATTATACAAGTTATTATACATGTAGAGAGAGAGAGAGAGAGAGAGAGAGAGAGAGAGAGAGAGAGAGAGAGAGAGAGAGAGAGGAAGAGAGAGAGAGAGAGAGGAGAGGAGAGAGAGAGAGAGAGAGAGAGAGAGAGAGGAGAGAGAGAGAGAGAGAGAAGAGAAGATAGATAGATAGATAGATAGATAGATAGATAGATAGATAGATAGATAGATAGATATACCCGCTCTATATGATGTTAAAGATTGGGATAACAAGCAGTCTCTGCGCCGGACTGAATGGCGTGTGTGAACACATTATCGGAGGACTGCATCTTCCGAAAATTCGGTGGCTATGCAGAGCTTTTATGAGTGTGAACCAGTGTTAAGGCAGCAGGAGGAATCGATGCTCCTGGGAAATCATTTGTGGCGAATCTTTCGAAAGTGACAGTGAAGCTGAGGACGGGGAAGAAGGATGGAGAGAAGGATGGAGAAAGGATAGAGAAAGGAAGGAGAAAGGAAGGAGAAAGGAAGGAGAAAGGAAGGAGAGAGGGAAGTGTCAAGGGAGGAGGGAGGGAGGGAGGAGGAGGGGGCAGCGACGCGGCCTGCTGAGAAGAGAACGGAAGTTTCACTTTTATCGTGGGTGATGTCTTTTAACCTGGATTTTTCATCACTTGTATTCTCCCTTCTTCTTCATTTATTTCCATCACAGTGTTCTCTATTGCTTCTTTTGCATCCTCTCAGACATTCCTCATCCTGCCTGTCCGTCGTTGTTGGTCTCAGCGTGCCGTCCGGGAATGCGCGCCACAAGGCAGGTCATCGCGCGATAGGTCTGCGCCGCGCCGCCCGGGGAAGGACAATGCCACGGAATATTTCGGATTCCAGCAAGATGTCCTTCGTCCAGCGAGTGGGTTCTTCTGAGGCGCTGGTGAAAGAGTTCCAAGGTTACCGCGCCTGACCACACTGTTTTAAAGTCACAGGTCACACGACACAGGTATTTCCAGTAGAAGACTGACGTAAGGCTCAAAGAATGCCCTGCTGGAACACGGATCACGTCTTCTTGGTTAACATTCCTTCTTATTCGTTACGATATCAACAAAAGCATCTGGTTAAAAACACGAAAGAACTTAAGTTAATATTGAAAGTGGACCTATATTTAAAGTGGGTTTTTTCCAGCTTGGTTTGTGAGTGTTAGACCTTTCACTAGGAGGCAGAGGCACTAGTACCCCTCTCCTCTACCCCTCTCTCCCTCCATCCCTCTCTCCTTCCCTCTCATCTCACAGCTTTCACAAAGAGTGGCGAGCCAAGAGGTGTGGGGGAGTGTGCTGCGGTGTGTAGGGGAGGACTGCTCTCTCTGACGCGGTGAAAGACTGGGATGGGGATGAGGATGAGGACTGTGGACTGGGATGAGGACTGGGGACTGGGGACTGGGATGAAGACTGGTGACTGGGGACTGGGATGGGGACTGTGGACTGGGATGAAAGGAATGGTGATGGGGACTGGAGGGACTGGATGGGATGGGATGGGGACTGGGATGAGATGGGATGGGATGGGGGGACTGGGAGGGGATGTGGACTGGGGAGGGACTGGGATGGACGGGATGGGGACTGTGGACTGGGATGAGGATGGGGAGGACTGGGGGGACTGGGACTGGGATGGGGACTGGGGACTGGATGAGGATGGGGACTGGGACTGGGATGAGGATGGGGACTGGGGACTGGGATGAGGATGGGGACTGGGGACTGGATGAGGATGGGGACTGGGGACTGGGATGAGGATGGGGACTGAGGACTGGGATGAGGATGGGGACTGGGGACTGGGATGAGGATGGGGACTGGGGACGGATGAGGATGGGGACGGGACGGGTGAGGATGGGGACTGGGACTGGAGAGGATGGTGATGGGGATGGATGGGGATGGGACTGGGATAAGGATGGGGATGAGGATGGATGAGGATGGGAGGATGGGGATGGGACTGGGATGAGGATGGGGACTGGGGACTGGGAATGAGGATGGGGACTGGGGACTGGGATGAGGATGGGGACTGGGGACTGGGATGAGGATGGGGACTGGGGACTGGGATGGGGACTGTGGACTGGGATGGGGACTGGGGACTGGGGACTGGGATGAGGACTGGTGACTGGGATGGGGATGAAGACTGGGGACTGGGATGGGGACTGGGGACTGGTGACTGGGACTGGGATGGGGACTGGGGACTGGGATGAGGATGGGGACTGAGATGAGGATGAGGATGGAGGACTGGGCAAAAATGATCAGAAGAGAAAAGAAAATATGTTGATAATAATGATGATGATGATGATGATAGGAGTGGTGATGGTGATAATGGAACTAAAAAAGAAAAAATAGGAATAGCCGGCAAAGGAAAGTTATTAGGAATCAATGAGATGATAATAATTGAGGATAAATAATAGTGTGTGTATGATACTATAAAAAAACTAAAAAAAAAACTCGCCGCACGTTAAGGTGGCGAAAATTGGGCTCCCTCACTGCCCCCCATCCGAACGCACGGGATTGGCTGAGGTGTTGGGTGTTGGGTGAGAATGCCTTACTCCATGTTCCGCCCTAAAGCCCCAACACCCAACACCTCAGCCAATCCCGTGCGTTCGGAAGAGGGGAGGGAAGGGGCCCCATTTTCGCCAACTTAACGTGCGGCGAGTATACAAGTCTGTTTCTCTTAAAAAAAAAAAAAACACATACAAGAGAAACGCGATTTACACATTCCCTGGTAAGCTCTTAAAATCAATTCGTGGTTCTGATTTTCCGCCTTCCTACGACTTCAAATCTTTTACGTTAGGAGTGGCAAGTGCCTATCTAGCCAACCCCTCTTTTTTTGTCTTTTTCTTCTATAACGGGACTGACAATGAGCGGACTTTTTTGTATACCCTATAGCCCTGTCGTGTCGTCGCCTCCGTGGTGCAGTGGCTAGCGTGCCTGGCTACGAATCTGCGGGCCCTGGTTCGATCCCGGGCCAGGGCAAGTCGGTGACCAGCCTACCCAGCTGTTCTTCCTTCCTTTCGGGGTTGATAAATGGGTACCTGTTGTAACCTGGGGAAGGTAACTGTGGTAACCCGGGAGTCACACTAGCCCTGTGTCCCGGGGTAACGGGCTCTCACCCACCACAGGCTCTAAGGGCTAATGCCACGGAGATGAGCACCGCATGCCACGCGCAGCTTAGCGTATGCTCCCAACTTTACCTTTTTTTATAGCCCTGTCCCCTAAAGATACAAATACACGTAAGTAAATGCTCGTATAGAATGGTTAAATGCGTATGAGAAAAAAAGAAGCTATAAATAGACAGACAGACACAGGGCTGGCACAGTGGCACATACTCGAACACATTGAGGCGAATGCAAAGAAGTTATTAGAAAGCAAGACAAGAGAAGAACAATAAGTGATGCAGAGAAGCAAACCCACGAAGCACTCTGTCCCTCCCCATCCATCTTAGAACCTTCCCTCTCACTTTCTCCTCTGCACCTTTCTCTCCCTCCTCCCAGCCTCCCTTCCATCCTCCTTCCCATCCTCCTTTCCTCCTCTCTCCCTCCTCCCTCCTAACCCTACCCCTTACCCATACTACCTACCCACCTAACTCATTTTTTTCAGCCCTCCATTCCTCCTTGCATCTCTTTCTTTCATTCATGCTATCTCTCTGTCTCTAACCTTATCTCAGGGTGCCTTCTGGCGTTTTGCCAAATAGTTCATTATAGATAAAAGTAACGAATGTAGCATCAAATAGAGAAAGAGAAGAAGAGAAGGGAGGAGAAAAGAACGTTTAATGAGAAAATAATCTTGTTATAGCAATGGTTTTATCTGTTTCTCCTATGTGTGGCTAAGAAGTAGACGCGCCTAGAAGCTTGAGGAGTGCTTAGGTAGGTTGCTGTTGGTTTCTAGAATGTTTTTAACCCCTTGAGGCCTAGAACGTTATTTCCATTGTAATTTGACCACCATTAGATGATTATTAGTGACTATAAGCAATGTTTTTATAGATATGACCTGTTTAGTATCCTTCCCACTAACTCATTTGGTTTATTTAGTTACTTTTCGAAATTTTATGGCTCGACAACATACAATTTTTGATAGCAAAGGAAAGACTTGGGCGTGAAGGGAGTTAAAGGAAAGGGAATATAGAAGAAGGAATTAGGGGAAGAATGGAGATGAGGGGAGGATATGGAAAGGTCTTGGGAAGGTTGGATA
This sequence comes from Chionoecetes opilio, assembly GCA_016584305.1. Taxonomy (NCBI): domain Eukaryota; kingdom Metazoa; phylum Arthropoda; class Malacostraca; order Decapoda; family Majidae; genus Chionoecetes; species Chionoecetes opilio. The sequence goes on from JACEEZ010023127.1 coordinate 262,378, forward strand.
TGGGAAGTTGCTGGAGTTGAGGAGGAGGGAGGGAAGGAGAGAGGGAGGGAAGGATGGAGGGATGTAAGGGAGGGATGGAGGGATGAAGGGAGGGATGGTGGGTAGGAGGGAGGGATGGAGGGTAGGAGGGGGATGTAGGGAGGATGGAAGAGGAGGGAGGAGAGAAGGATGGAGGATGAGGGAGGGAGGTGGAAGGAGGGATGGAAGGGAGGGAGGAGGAGGGAAGGATGGAGGAGGAGGGAGGAAGGAAGGGATAGGATGATGGAGGGAGGGAGGGGGGGCACAACAGATGGGCAGCCGCGGGTGGAGAGAGTGAGGGTAAGGAAGGAGGCAAAGAAGGTGCTATGACGTGTGACTCGCCCCTCACGGCTTTTTCTGTTATGTGATATTCTTATTTCCTCTTTTATTCGCTTTTCCTACTTATTTTGTCAACTTTTAAAAAAATTTGCGTATGCGTATGTAACACTTTCATTCTTGCTCGTACCTTGTCTGCTTCCACTGTGCGTACAATGGTTTCTGTGCTCAAAAATATTATCATTATCAAGGTCTTATTTTTTCGTGAAATATTTTCTTCCTTGGAACTTTTCGGTGCTACTATAGCGTGCGGTCTACCGGGACTATTGCACTATAGCGTGCGGTCTACCGGGACTATTGCACTATAGCGTGCGGTCTACCGGGACTATTGCACTATAGCGTGCGGTCTACCGGGACTATTGCACTATAGCGTGCGGTCTACCGGACTATTGCACTATAGCGTGCGGTCTACCGGGACTATTGCACTATAGCGTGCGGTCTACCGGGACTATTGCACTATAGCGTGCGGTCTACCGGGATATTGCACTATAGCGTGCGGTCTACCGGGACTATGCACTATAGCGTGCGGTTCTACCGGGACTATTGCACTATAGCGTGTGGTCTACCGGGACTATTGCACTATAGCGTGCGGTCTACGGGACTATTGCACTATAGCGTGCGGTCTACCGGGACTATTGCACTATAGCGTGCGGTCTACCGGGACTATTGCACTATAGCGTGCGGTCTACCGGGACTATTGCACTATAGCGTGCGGTCTACCGGGACTATTGCACTATAGCGTGCGGTCTACCGGGACTATTGCACTATAGCGTGCGGTCTACCGGGACTATTGCACTATAGCGTGCGGTCTACCGGGACTATTGCACTATAGCGTGTGGTCTACCGGGACTATTGCACTATAGCGTGCGGTCTACCGGGACTATTGCATATAGCGTGCGGTCTACCGGGACTATTGCACTATAGCGTGGTGTCTACCGGGACTATTACCACTATAGCGTGCGGTCTACCGGGACTATTGCACTATAGCGTGCGGTTCTACCGGGACTATTGCACTATAGCGTGCGGTCTACGGGACTATTGCACTATAGCGTGTGGTCACCGGGACTATTGCACTATAGCGTGCGGTCTACCGGGACTATTGCACTATAGCGTGCGGTCTACCGGGACTATTGCACTATAGCGTGCGGTCTACCGGGACTATTACACTATAGCGTGCGGTCTACCGGGACTATTACACTATAGCGTGCGGTCTCTACCGGGACTATTGACACTATAGGTGCGGTCTACCGGGACTATTGCACTATAGCGTGTGGTCTACCGGGACTATTACACTATAGCGTGCGGTCTACCGGGACTATTGCACTATAGCGTGCGGTCTACCGGGACTATTACACTATAGCGTGCGGTCTACCGGGACTTTTTACACTATAAGCGTGCGGTCTCCGGGACTTTTGCACTATAGCGTGCGGTCTACCGGGACTATTGCACTATAGCGTGTGGTCTACCGGGAATATTGCACTAAAAGCGTATGGTCTTCCGGGACTATTGCACTATAGCGTGCGGTCTACCGGGAAACTATTGCACTATAGCGTGCGGTCTACCGGGACTATTGCATTTATAGCGTGCGGTTCAACCCGGGGACTATTGCACTATAGCGTGCGGTCTACCGGGACTTTTACACTATAGCGTCCCGGTCTACCGGAACTATTGCACTATAGCGTGCGGTCTACCGGGACTATTACACTATAGCGTGGGGGTCTACCGGGACTATTGCACTATAGCGTGCGGTCTACCGGAACTATTGCACTATAGCGTGGGGGTCTTACCGGGCCCTATTGAAACTATAGCGTGGGGTTTCTACCGGGACTATTGCATATAGCGTGCGGTCTACCGGGACTTTGGGCACTATAGCGTGGGGTTTCTCCGGGGACTATTCCCATAAAAGCGTGCGGTCTACACTTCTTACTCGCTACTTACACTCTACAGTCCTACACTTCAGGCTGCAACTTACTATTGCTGTATGATATTGTCTATTATACAGTAAAGTATTATAGAAAAACAAAACTGTAGTAAGTAACTTATTAATTATCATCATATAAACAAAACATTGTCTATTATACAGCAGAGTATCACAGGAAAGCAAATAAATCATCAACACACGATGATTGCTTTCACGTAAAAACGTAACCGCTGTTTCTTCTGTCAAGAGTTCACTTCTGTAGAATTCTTTCAACTGCATTGTAGAGAGTTAAGTGTTTCAGACTGATGTCCTCGGCAACTGCATTGTAGAGAGTTAAGTGTTTCAGACTGATGTCCTCGGCGTCAATGAAAGGCAAAGGAGTGTTGGGTAACAAGGATGTTGGGCATGAGAGGAAGACACAAGGGTTAGGAGAGGGAGGCGAGGGCTGGGCGGGGGTGAAGGACGACCTGTCTGATTGGAGGACTGGGTATACATGACATCACGAAGAGGCATGGCGCAGGGAGGGAGGGAGGGAGGGAGGGAAAAGAGGAAGGGAGGGAGGGAGGAAGGAGGGAGGGAGGGAAAGGAATGAGGGAGGGAAGGGAGAGGAATGAGGGAGGGAAGGAGGGAGGGAAGGAGGGAGGGAGGGAGGGAGGGAAGGAGGGAGGGAGGGAAAGGCAATCATGACAATGTAATGGCACGTCGTGAGTCTGTCATGCAACTGTTTACTTCAAGGACTTCAATCATCTCTGACGTTTATGTAATTGTACAAATCAATAATATGAAAAACAAAATAATATGAAATACAGTGTGTACAGTTCGAAGGCATAACAAATAAATACTATGAAGGAAATATACTTTTAGTTACTCAGAAAAAATAGGAACTTGAAGAGAGGAACGATTTTTTATAAGTAATTGTTTTTGTCATTGGTCTCATTTTTGTTAACCTTGTTTTTTACGTGACATAAAATATGGCAGCAAACACCTAACACAAAGATTAAACCCCTGCAGCATTACGGATAGGCACAGATACCTTATCTATCTTAAGTACAAAGCTACCCTCTGATTTCAGCTCACTTTTATTGCAAGGCTGAGGAAAAAACTGATCGAAAAAAATCGAAAATAGTGTTGTTTTTTTTGGGGGGGGGTGGGGGTGAGCCAGGATGAACCAGCCTTTAGTCACATCGCCGCTTCAGAACACAAGTGCCAGGTCCAATAGGTGCCACACAAACAAATTCGCTGGTGAGGCATGAAATACTCTTAAGTATCACCGTCGCTCCAGGGAAGATGCTGACGCCGATATAATATTATGATCTATGAGACACATCAAGACATTCGCTCGAGTGTCAAGAAAATGACGTCCATCACGAGTGTCTTGGCTCCTGGCAACCAAGGACAGGAGTTACTTTTCCAGGACTAAATCCACTCTTTACTCTACTACTCTCTACTGAGTAGTACTATACATAGACTATACTGGTTGACTAATGCAGCTTAATTGTCGCCACTGAGTACAAATATATTGATGGTAAAACGAGAAAGAGAGAGAGAGAGAGAGGGAGAGAGAGAGAGAGAGAGAGAGAGAGAGAGAGAGAGAGAGAGAGAGAGAGAGAGAGAGAGAGAGAGAGAGAGAGAGAGAGAGAGAGTGTTTGTGTTAAAAAAACGAAGAAAAAAATTACTAAGCACTAAGACATTTGAAACTAGATGTAAATCAATGTCAGGCCTTCTTTATTGAGATATTTCTTATAGAGAGATCCTTAAGTCTTGTACTGTAGTCTAACCCTTTGTTGTAGTTTCGTTTACTGTAAATTTACACTATTCTTGCCTCTTACAAATAGGGTGACTGGAATGGACTCAGTCGTCAGGTAGTTAGTGCGGAGTCAATAGGGAGTTTTAAAATGAGGCTAGACAATTTCATGGTTGGGGATGAAAGGTGGATGTAGGTAATATTAAGTAACAGGAACTACCACGTGTAGGTCTCACAGCCTCTTGTAGCTTCCTTATTTTCTTATGTTCTTATGTTCTTATGTTCTTACAAAATCGTCGTTTCCTGCAGACTGGGCTGGCTATGGGGTGCGGGTGTTGGCGCAGGTGTGGCTGCGGCGTGGTGATGACAGCAAAGTGACAGGTTAGTAGTATCACAGGAAGCTTTTGGAATGTTTTAATGCCAGTATTTTTCATGGGACTCCTGCAATTGCACTCATTCAAATGTAAAAATTGAATGTGACTTGTTTGAACTCTACGAATACACAGTATCTTCTTTGTTATAGCGCAAAATCAAAACCTTACAATTTTTTTGATGGATAGTGTAGCTCTTATAGGTTCAGGGAATGAGAAGTTATGGTGGAAATTGTAATATATATAGTTATAACGAAGGCATCAGGTTATTCGTAGTAAAGAATACCTTTTTGCAAATTTTGGTCCAGGAAAATGTCATGCATCATTTGTAATAGAGGTGTTTGGGTTAAGGATATAGATACTACATACCGCCAGAACTTAAATTTCCTAATTTTTTTTGTGGACCTCGGAGATTGTTCATATACGAGTGGTTGTTCATAAAATTCTTATGTACATATTCGTATAATTCATTTAAAGTTGGTTTCGTGTCTTATAATGAGGTAACAACATATTTTGTGAAGTTTTGTACGTCAAGGGATGAATATATATCGGTTTTTCCACATGTGTATATATATTTCTTGAACAATCTCTGAGGTCCACAAAAGAAACTAGGAAATTAAAATTCTGGTGGTATGTAGTATCTATATCCTTAACTAAAACGCCTCTATTGTTTCTTTGACGTGAGTATCACAGAAGCTGCCACCGTGAGAGTTAGAGACGAGTCAGGTGGGGGACAAGGGAGGGAAGGATGTCGTGAGGGGCAGGACGGGGGGAGGTGAATACGACGTCTTTATGAGAACAGTAGTATTCGTGTCAACTGTTTGTATACGGATGCGATCTATGAATGCCGATTATACTATTAACCCTTCGCGCCCAGATCTTTCCTCGGCTATAAAAATTCGTATGTTGTCGAGCCATAAAATTACGAAAAGTAACTGAATATACCAAATTAGTTAGTCGACAAGGATACTAAACAGGTCCTATCTATAAAATATTGCTTATATTCACTAAAAAGCGTCATAATGGTAGCCAAATTACAAAGGAAATTACGCTTTGGGTCTCAAGGGGTTAAAAAATCAAAACATGTATATATATATATCGAAAATGCAAACCCTGAGAACAGTTACTGATGAGAGAAATAAGAATTGTTCGTAGCTTCGCGGTTTGGTAGAAGAGAGTATTAGGAGTATTCAAGTGTTAAGAATATGAGGAGGGCGAGGATAGGGAAGCAATGTTTAGAAGCTGCTTAATCAATGAAGTGTTTTACGAGAGTGAGAGACAGGCATGCGGTAAGGTGTCCTGAAACATTCCACTGATATCAGACATCTTGAACGTTGATGAAGTGATCGAAGTAACCAGTCTAGCAAGGCTCTGATGCGAAGACAGTGACTTTATATGTGTCTAGCAAGGCTCTGATGCGAAGACAGTGACTTTATATGTGTCTAGCAAGGCTCTGATGCGAAGACAGTGACTTTATATGTGTCTAGCAAGGCTCTGATGCGAAGACACTGACTTTATATGTGTCTAGCAAGGCTCTGATGCGAAGACAGTGACTTTATATGTGTCTAGCAAGGCTCTGATGCGAAGACACTGACTTTATATGTGTCTAGCAAGGCTCTGATACGAAGACACTGACTTTATATGTGTCTAGCAAGGCTCTGATACGAAGACAGTGACTTTATATGTGTCTAGCAAGGCTCTGATACGAAGACACTGACTGTATATGTGTCTAGCAAGGCTCT
>JACEEZ010023127.1:276009-298509 GCA_016584305.1 Chionoecetes opilio
CTTGAAGGCGTGCCAGCCGTAATATAAATTGAATCATTATTGCCTCTGAGACCTTAAGATGCGAAATCACCGACGCTTATCGTGTGTATTCATTCGCCAAGGCCTGCGGGGATGGCGGTCGTGCTATGCAATTAGAGGAAACTTTAGAACTGTGTCTCTAACCGCATCCTATAAGACTCCCTCAAAGTTCATGTCTTTTCATGGTAGGATAACAAGGGTGAGACAGAGGAGGTGGTGAAGGATGACAGGCATGATGTAACAAGGGGCGAGAGCGAGGCCGTGAGAGGGAGGAAAGGTGTGGGGGCTAAGGGGAAATTCAGGGAGAGTTTCATGACTGTACAAACGAGACAGAGAAAAGAAACACTGAAAAATAAGAGGCGAACAAGGAAGTGCATAACTGGACCCGAATCAGTGGGAATACTCGTAGGGAAGACAACTTGTACCACTGATGACATGAGGAGCAGATTTTTGACGTTCATAGAATTTTTGAGAATTCACAGACTGAGCTTTTGTTTTGTTTTTGTCTGTGTGTGTGTGTGTGTGTGTGTGTGCATGTGTGTGTGTGTGTGTGTGTGTGTGTGTGTGTGTGTGTGTGTGTGTGTGTGTGTGTGTGTGTGTGTGTGTGTGTGTGTGTATGTGTATGTGTGTGTATGCATGTGTGTGTGTATGCATGTGTGTGTGTGTGTGTGTGTGTGTGTGTGTGTGAGTATGTGTATGCATGTGTGTGTGTGATCCTGGGAAAAGAGATAAAACGTTCAGCCACTGGATAAGGAAAGCAGTTCGTACATGGGGATCACGAGGTCAGTCTGGCCGAGTGTCCTTCGCCTGTGACGCCAGAGCGGAAACACCTGAGTGAGCCTTGCGGGACGGGTGGGGAGACAGCGCTAGCCTCCCGAGCTCAAACCACATACATACTAGACCATTGACTTTTAATGATGATACACTAGGGAAAATTTGAACATAATTCTGTTAGTTCGATTTTTTACTAGATTTAACTAAATGGGATGCGATTGTCAAAATTAGCGTCAGTTTTCTCTGTACGTCAATTTTTAAATCTCAGTGTACGCTCTGAATAGCAGATTGTATTGTTTGCTCGTAGTATATAAGATAGCTCGATACTTTTAAAGATTAGATATGATAATAGATCAGTCATCTTGATCACATAGGCATAGAGTTGGTCACGGAAATTGAACTTTTGAAATTCTTGAATGTCTCTGAGGTATGGAAGGCTTGCGGATATTTTATTAGTTTAATTACAATTATGATGAGTAAATGTGTTCAAAAACGTAGTGAAAGTTGTTTTTTTTCACCTTCAAGTTCAATTGACTAGCTAAACTGGCTGTGTGTGTCGTGTGCGTTTGTATGTGTGTGTGTGTAGTTTTTGTGTGTATGTGTGTGATGTGTGATGTGTGTGTGGTCGTGTTGTGTGATGTGTGTGTGTGTTGTGTAGGAATGTGTGTTGTGTGTATTGTTTGGATGTGTTGAGTGTGTATGTGTGTGGTGTGTGCTGTTGTGTGTGTGTGTGTGTGTTGTCGCCTGTGTGTGTGTGGTATGTGTGTTGCTGCGTGTGTGTGGTAATATATGTGTTTTTGTGTATATCATGATTGTGTGATGTGTGTGTGTGTGTGTGTGTGTGTTGTGTTGTGTGTAGTGTGTGTGTATGTGATGTGTGTGTGTGTGTGTGTGTGTGTGTGTGTGTGTGTGTGTTGTGTTGTGTGTGTGGGTATGTGTGTGTGGTGTCGGTGTGTGTGTGTGTTGTGATGTAGTGTGTGTGTGTGTTCTGTGTGTGTGTGTGTGTGTGTATATTTGTGTGTGTGTGTGTGTATATATTTTTGTGTGTGTGTGTGTGTCTGTGCATGTGTGTACTTTTAGGTGAATGAGTGGACTTTGAGTACGGCCGAGGCATGCAATGTGGATGGGTGGCCGTGGGTGTAATATCTATGTCAGGGAAAATATAACCCTGTGGGCGACTCAGTGATGCCTTTGCTCATGTCACCATTATCAGCCACATAAGAACAGTAACAGCAACACCACCAATAACAACCGCGGCAACATCACCAATACCTAAGCTATCTATCTATTTACAGCAACTACCTTGTGTATATATAGGTCTCACGGCCTCTTGTAGCTTCCTTATGTTCTTATGTTATCATCCGTCATACTAGCCGCACACCGCCCTGCTTTGACCATCACTCCTCAGCATTCAGGGGAGAGATGTGGTGTCCCCGGGTGTGATGTAGCGACGCGAGCCCAGGTGAAGGTGGGGTGTAAGCTTAGGTAAAGGGTGCGAGGTCTGAGCGGGGGGGGGGCCTTGATCACTCTCGCTAGTCGCGGGCGCAGTTGGGGCCGCGCCTTCACCACTCAGTCCTCCCCCAACCCTCGCGCCGTGTGGACGTGTTCTCTACTTCTTCTCCTCGTCAAGTGAAGCCCTACAGTGCCTTCGTCATGAGGATCTTGGCGGGATTGATCGTCTGCTTCGCCCTCGCGGCTGCTATTCCGGAACCACAGGGAGGCGGGCCTTTCCTACGAGTATGTGCACCGTTGTTTATTTCGGCGGCACTCTGGTGTCGGGCCTCGGCTGGCACCCCTTCCCCCCCATCGTAGTTACTGCTTCTCCTGTCCGTCAAAAACAGCATGTCTTTACTTGAAATAACCAAACACTAGATTTTTCTTAATCCGTCGACGAGCGACTGATAGCAGCAACAGGAGGGATGGCGGGGATGGTGTCTTGCTGAGGGCCGCTCCGTGTCTCTCGCCTGAACTAACCCCCTCGTTGCATGTCTCCACTAACAAGGCACGCCTGCCGACACCCAACGCTCAAAGTGTTGCAGATCTCGCAAATACTCACTCTAAGAAAAATATTGCATGAACACTTGACAGATGTGTTAAAATATCCATTGTTTTAGAATAAAATCCGTATACTGGGTCGTCTGCTGCGTCCTGACGTTGCTGTTATTGTAGGAATAGATACTGACATTATTGCTAACTTCCACAAAGATTGAGATAAGACTTGCACAGAAAGTAAATGAAAGTCAAACATCACGTGCGAGCCTCGGTGGTGCGGCAAATGTTCGTGAACGCGCAAGACAAGATGTTCTTTAAGGTTCGCGTGCAGGCGCCGGACACCTTGAATGATATGCCTCCACTTCCGGGGCTGTATCCTAAGCCTCCGACTGACGTTTTCTTCTATCGCCGCCGAGACGTAAACGGGTAGGACTCCAAAGTGTAAAAACAACGGCTATTTCCCTTTACTTGTCCCGGGAAATAACCGCGTTCCCTTCGGTTGTTTACTTCCGTCATCAACACTGCATAAAATTTACGATATATTACTAACTAGCTGAAATTTTAAGCTCAAATACAAAGTTTAAGATGTCTTTTTCCGTACCATGTGGGATGGACATTGCTGGAGGGGCAATAAGGGTCGATCTGTAGGCTGCCCTGCCCTACGGTGGTGTGTGAAACCTTTTTGATATATAGCCTTGCATGCCTCGAGTCTGCTGGGAGAGCTGAAGTGATGCTCGAGGCTCCAAGGAAGGGAAAAGTAACAGGAAGTTAGTAGATTGCCCTTAATTGCTTTTTATGACCTTAAATCAAGATAAACGCCACAGATGGTTTATTCTGAAAGGCTTTTCGCAACCTGTGTGTGTGAGAGAGAGTACGCTGTGACCGCCTCGCCTTGTTACTTTCTTAGAGCTAAAATGGGTCAGAGATCCATTCACGTAATCACCTCCAGATTATTCTCTACTGTCTTCTTTATAGGGACTGGCAACTAAGCGGGCTTTGTGTTACCCATTTTTGTTGTGCCCTTGGCCAGTTCCTTGTGATGTAAAAAAAAAAAAAAAAAAAAAAAAAAAAAAAAAAAAAAAATATCCAATATGTCGGTTAGAGCTGTAATTGCGATCCTACATTTTAGCTTGTCATAGAACACGCCTCGTCATCCAGATCCACACAAGACTGCACATTTATATCTACCAGTCTACTGATGATATTTCTCGAAACATTACTTTTACCGCGAGTGGCCTCCCGCTTCTTCCCACGCCCCGTCCAAGAAGGAGAAAGGGCTGCCTACTGGAACAATTTGACCGATTCATCCCCTTGCGTGTAGGCCGCCAGATACTGTTAGGTAACGGGGCCACGGCATGTCTGGGGCAAGGGTCGACCAGCCCTGCCTCGCCTTGCCTCACGCCGCCAACAAACAGGCACAATAAGGGACTTCTTGCAACGCGCCAGCAACACCACCAACCCTCGACCCTCACTGCGAGGTGTGTCCTAATGAGAACGCTCCAAATGGGGTGTTTCTAGGCCGGAGTCGAAGCTAAACGCGAAGATTGCGACGAGTAAAGGAGAAAGGTGTTGCCGGCAAGCACTAAGCAGCGGGCACGGCGCCTTGGCCAGTCTGTGGGCACCACGCGGAGCTTTGTTCTGGGGTACCTGATAAGGGTGTGTCCCTTACAGCACCTTTGATGGCATTACGATGTGTCGGGGCAAAACGGCACGCCTCAAACTAGTCCCTATTCGGGTATGTTAAACAAAGGATTATTATCATTCTATGCCGGTGTTCACTATTCCATATCTGCCGACATTATCATGGAGAGCTTAGTTCCGATTTGTTCCTATTTTTTTTGTAATACATTGGTCAAAGCTGCCTTGATCAACATGGCTCTTGCAATGCCTCGTTGTTTCTGCATCATACGGACTGCTGCAGCATGATTGCACTGCGCCGGCATAACATGCAGGATGAGGCCACCAGATGAGGTCATCCACGCCACCGAGACATTTACAAGTGACCAACACCGACAAAAACTTGATACACAGGATAATCTGGAAAGTGAAAGGGTCTCCCACACCGAATGTTTGCTTATTTGATCATTTCCTGTATAGAAATATAAAGTTCTGAGGTGCTGTTATGCAATGAGGTAAAGAAGACTTACAAAGCCTGCAGTTATGTTCACTTTCAAAACAAACACTCGATCACAATTTTTTCAACAGTTATGACTCACGCTGGCAACGAGCGAATGTTGCAGCCTTTGTACGATGAAAAATTTCTCACTCCTGTTTTATTCCTATTGAATAAGCTAACTACATTACTTTCTAATAACTCATTGCGACCGTTATAAGCCAATTCTTAACGCCATCAGACCATGCAGGTACCCTCACCCCCGACGCAAGAACAAGGTCGTGTCGGACCCACAAGACACCCGTTCATGTTGAGCAATAAAACCAAGAGAGAAAGAGAGAGGGAGAGAGACGCCAGCTGAAAGTGAAAGTAAAATAAAGAAAGTGTGGTCGGGCCTGGTACGGTATTCTGGTGTTGGTCGGTTGTGGGGCCCCGCTGGGTGCCCCTGGGTGCCCCTGGGTGGGGTAAGAGACATCGGGCTGGTGAAGGGGGGGAAAGGTATAGCTAGAGAGTGGCACGGAGGGACGGAAGTGATCCCCGAGGCACCTGTGGGAGAAGGTCTCTGATTAGCGGTCAGGAGCTCAGGAGAAAGAAGCGGACCCATTGTCTTATGAACTGGCTTAAAAATTGCTTTCTCCAATAGAATGAGGAAAAAACTCAAGCTAGGAACTACTGCTACCTTCACTTTTTTTTCTAAGCTCACCAGTAGAACTCTTATCGCTCTTACTCTTCTGTTATGTGTTGTGTAACTGAGAGGGAGCGGCGAGGGCTGCATCAGGCAGGACACTCGGTACATGGGCCAAGGACGACTCTCTCTCGGCCCCCGTATATATAGACCATGCAATCCCTCCCCGTATCTGAGGGCGTCAAGGAGTGATATACACAGAGGGTGAAGTTGTTGGTTTGAGCAGATAAGAGAGCTGATAGTGAGAGTAATTGTCATGCAGAACCCGAAAAACACAAAAATACAAGGTCAATCTCTCGCTTTTTATCTTCCTCCTCCCTTCCTCCTCGCTTCTTTCAGTCTGGGTTAAGCAGAATGAGCAGCGTAAAGCCAAGAGCGTAACACAGTAACGTGATAAGTCGGCCACGTCTGACGCAAGACTTGAATAAGATCATTACTTTCGGGATACACCTCGCTGCCGCTATTAGGCTGACGGGGCGAGGAGAGTATTTAGCTAAAGGTGATTGTGTTAGTGATTGCCACACCCGCCTCATACCCGTCCAACACATGACTCACCCCTCGCCCGTCCTTAAACCGTCCCTCGCTCGTCTTTTACCCGTTCCTACCGTCCTTAACCCGTCCCTCTCCCGTCCTTGCCGTCCCTCGCCCGTCCTTAAACCGTCCCTTGCCCGTCCTTCGCCCGTCCTTAACCCGTCCCTCGCCCGTCCCTCGCTCGTCCTTCGCCCGTCCCACTCCCGTTTCTCCCCCGTCCCTCGCCCGTCCTTAACCCGTCCCTTGCCCGTCCTTCGCCCGTCCCTCTCCCGTCCCTTGCCCGTTCCTTGCCCGTCCTTAACCCGTCCCTCGCCCGTCCTTAACCCGTCCCTCGCCCGTCTTTAACCCGTCCCTTGCCCGTCCTTCGCCCGTCTTTAACCCGTCCCTAGCCCGCTCCTCGCCGCATCTGTGTGTCCGGATGACGGCTAAAAAGTTAATCACCCACATATACGTTACGCCAGTGAAGAAATACTGTTATATTGTTTGTTTTTTTGGATTTATACTCACACGGTTTTACTTTTCTCGATGTAACTAGAAAATTGGATGCGATTGTGACATTGTGTTGGTAATTTCAACGCGACTGTTGGAAGTAATCTTTATATATTGCATCTTTTTTAACGTCATTGTCCTCGATTTGTCTTGTACAGTGTTTCCTGATGCTCACTACGTCCTTCTTATCGTTGTGTGGCAGTGTTATTCGGGTCTACTTTTTATACATCTCAGGGTTTGTTTGTCTGCTCTCACGTGTTTTATTGAGACTTTTTTTTCGCAATATTGAGACTTTTTTCTCGCAATATTGAGACTTTTTTCTCGCAATATTGAGACTTTTTTTTCTCGCAATATTGAGACTTTTTTTTCGCAATATTGAGATTTTTTTCTCGCAATATTTAGAATTTTTTTTCGCAATATTGAGATTTTTTTTTCGCAATATTGAGAATTTTTTCGCAATAATGAGAATTTTTTTTCGCAATATTGAGAATTTTTTCTCGCAATATTGAAATTTTTTTCTCGCAATATTGAGATTTTTTTTTCGCAATATTGAGAATTTTTCGCAATATCGAGAATTTTTTTTCGTAATATTGAGATTTTTTTCTCGCAATATTGAGACTTTTTTTTCGCAATATTGAGACTTTTTCTCGCAATATTGAGATTTTTTTTCGCAATACATAATTTCCCTCTTTCTCCTTTGTATCTCTTTACCGTTGAATTTACCATTTTTCATCTTTATTTATACTCTCATCCTTAAACACTACTCAGTTTTTTTAACAAGGGGGAAAAATCCTGACCCTTTGCTGCTTACTGACTGATATTTGATGCTAGGAGAAGGGAATACCACACTTCTTCTTAACTCCAGTTGTATTTTATCATATTTAACCATAGTATCCGGTAAACATAGGCATAATTTTAAGCATGAGACCTTAAGATAGAATGGAAGCTTTGCCTCGTTAAAAAAATAGACTATAGGTAACATTTCCTATTACTATCTAGTATCTAACTTTCATGTAATTTCTTATTCTTCCAAGTCAACGTAACTTCATCAGTATTTCTTTTGAACTGCTGTCAAGGTGTCTGTCTCGTCTCCCTTCTGACATCATCAATCACGACTCCTTCCAGTTCATTGATGTCTCTTGCATCCACTCACTCACCTTCAAATATCAGTCACCCTTTGATACCCTTCTTCCTTCTCCATACCTATCCTCGCTCCTTCCATTCAGTTCAGTTCAGTTGTGGGTCGGGAGTTTGGCCTTTTCATCGGTACTCCCTGACGTGTTTCTTCTTGCTGTCTGGGTCCTTATTTAGTTGTCTTCTCTTATTATCTCTTTTAGTTTCTTTCTCTTTCCTTCCATGTGGTGCAAGCTTTCTTTCATCCAGTTATTTCATGCTCTCTTCCTTCTCTCTCTCTTCTCTCGTCTCTTCTCTTCTCTCTCTCTCTCTTCTCTCCTCTCGTCTCTTCTGTTCTCTTCGCTCTCTTCTCTTCTCTCTTCTCTTCTCTCTCTTCTCTCTCTCTCTTCTCTCGTCTCTTCTCTCCTCTCTTCTCTTCTGTTCTCTTCGCTCTCTTCTCTTCTCTTCGCTCTCTTCTCTTCTCTCTCTCTCTCTCTCTTCTTTCCTCTCTTCTGTTCTCTTCGCTCTCTTCTCTCGTCTCTTCTCTCGTCTCTTCTCTCCTCTCGTCTCTTCTCTCGTCTCGTCTCTTCTCTTCTCTTCGCTCTCTTCTCTTCTTGTCACGTTTCTCGCTTTTCTGTGATTATCCTTTTCTTAATCGGCGTTTAGAGCTCCCCGCTTTCGCTTGTTTTCACGTCTATCCGTCATCGTCACGGTAAAAGAGGCGCATTATCTCTGTCGCCCTCACACTGTAACAGGCGTGGTGTTGAGGCAGCCGCGGGTGTAGTAGTTGTGTTTGTAGTAGTAGTAGTAGTAGTAGTAGTAGGTGTAGTGAAGGCGTGGGGATAGGGCAGCCGCGGGTGTTCTGGTGCAGTGAAGGCGTGGCAAAAAAAGATGGAAAAAAAGTCAAAACAAAAAAGATATGGTGTACTATTTCATTAGCCTAAAATTTTGAATAGTCAGAATCGTCGCCAAAATAGTCCGGATAGTCAAAATGGTCACCCAAAATAATATAAAAATGAAAAAAATCGTAATTGACGTAATTAACATAAGAGTGGTAGTAGTTGTTATAGTATAGGAGTAGTAGTAGTAGTGGTAGTAGTGGTGGTAGTAGTGGTGGTAGTAGTTGTTATAGTATAGGAGTAGTAGTAGTAGTAGTAGTAGTGGTGGTAGTAGTAGTAGTGGTAGTAGTGGTGGTAGTAGTTGTTATAGTATAGGAGTAGTAGTAGTAGTAGTGGTGGTAGTAGTTGTTATAGTATAGGAGTAGTAGTGGTAGTAGTGGTGGTAGTAGTAGTAGTAGTAGTGGTAGTAGTAGTGGTGGTAGTACAGGAGTAGTATTAGCAGCAACAACAACAACAGCAACCATCAAGGGCGTATAGTAAGAGCAGGAAATAACGGCACCCATTACACTCACTGTTTCTCATCATTACACGGCTTCAAGTTCAGACGTGTTGTGGGTTAGTAGGAGGAAAGAGGTCAGACTATCACATGATCCTCCACACCAGTGACCTCCAGGCTTCCGCACCAGATGAAGGTGAACTTCCCTCGAGAGGCCGTAGAGGAATAGTGATAGATAGATAGATAGATAGTTTCTTAACCACAATTTTATAATATTTACACATATTTTTTTAGTTGCACAAGTGAATACACATACCAAATTAAACTAAAACAAGACAGTAGACTAGTAAGACTAAATACTGGACATTATAATCATTATGAAAAAACATTATATGACGAACTAAATCACTCATTAAAAAGAGCAATAGACATACCACTACAACGAGACAGTAGACTAGTATTGTAATCAGTATATAGCAAAATATAACAAAACTAACACCCCATTGAAAAGGAGAATAGAAGTAATGTAATGCAAAAAAAACGTATCAGTAAAAAGTAAGACCATTATAAAACAAAAATCGCAGCTTAAAGCAGTACAAAAACACCTTCTGATAGCTGAGTTAAGTAAGCATCGATTGTGCTGACGTGTTCGAAGCCACCGAGGCAGGACTTGACGTATGCCTTCACTTACATTCTTTGATTTTTTCGTAAACATTACCCAACTTAGATATATTTGTTTGCGGTACGAAGGCTTCCCTCACCCGTGGCGTTATTTTGTCAGTCATACATATCAATTACTGGATAAATAAACGATTTTTTTCAATTAATACGCGAATAAAGAGTAGTAGTAGTAGTAGTATAGTAGTAGTAGTTGTAGTAGTAGTAGCAGTAGTAGTAGTAGTAGTATAGTAGTAGTAGTAGTAGTAGTAGTAGCAGTAGTAGTAGTAGTAGTAGTAGTAGCAGTAGTAGTAGTAGTCGTAGCAGTAGTAGTAGTAGTAGTAGTAGTAGTAGTAGTAGCAGTAGTAGCAGTCGTAGCAGTAGTAGTAGAAGTAGTAGTAGTAGTAGTAGTAGTAGTAGCAGTAGTAGTAGTAGTAGTAGCAGCAGTCGTAGTAGCAACAGTAGTAGTAGTAGTAGCAGTAGCAATAGTAGTAGTAGTAGCAGTCGTCGTAGTAGTAGTAGCAATAGTAGTAGCAGTAGCAATAGTAGTAGCAGTAGCAGTCGTAGCAGTAGTAGTAGTAGTAGTAGTAGTAGTAGTAGTAGTAGTAGTAGTAGTAGTAGTAGTAGGGGAATACGGTGACTGATCGGAACCTTGGTGAGTAAAGTGAATGTGTAACCCGGTAGTATCGAGTGTCAGTACGCGAGGAACTCTAGATGGGAGGCCTGACGTATCCTTGTATATCCTTGTGTATCCTTTTGTATCCTTCTGAAGTATCCTTGTGTATCCTTCTGAAGTATCCTTGTGTATCCTTCTGAAGTATCCTTGTGTATCCTTCTGAAGTATCCTTGTGTATCCTTCTGAAGTATCCTTGTGTATCCTTCTGAAGTATCCTTGTGTATCCTTCTGAAGTATCCTTGTATATCCTTCTGAAGTATCCTTGTGTATCCTTCTGAAGTATCCTTGTGTGGCGTGATGAGCGTGGAGGGACAGGGAAATCCTACACCTCTTGGGAGGGACGAGGAAGAAAGGCGTCAGTGTAGTTGATGATTTATGAAGGTTCTAGTGGAGATGAGGAATTCGCTACTTGGAGTAACCGTTCCAGTAGTAGTAGTAGTAGTAGTAGTAGTAGTAGTAGTAGTTGTGGTTGTGGTGACAGAGGTGGCAGTGATGAGCATTGATGGCTTTATTGTTATTGTTGTTGTTGTGTTTGGTGGTGATCGTGCTGCCGGTGTCGTGTGGGCAAGTGTCTGTTTATGAGGGAGTGTCTGTTTACATAACAAAGGCAAAGAAAACGGGAGTTGAGGGGAATAATGACTAATTTTGATAGGCTTTTCTTGAAAATAACCTCATGGTGATTCCCAAACAAAGTGACTATAATTAAAGTAAACCTAAACCTAACCTAACTTAACGTTTTTCTAACCTTACCTAACCTAGCGGTCTGCCGAAAAAGGAGAGTGCGTGGAGAATATGCCGCCTGGACATGGCCTTTGTTGATCAAGTCAAAGTTAGTAATGACTCCCCTCAACTCCCGTTTTCTTTGCCTTCGTTTAGTAAACAGACATTCCCTCATAAACAGACACTTGCCCACACGACACCGGTATTATGTCGTGGTGTTATTCCTCTCACACACCAGCGTGGGGAAAGTGTGTACAATCTTTTCCTCCACGCCCATCATACTAAAAATCATTATCCATAAAATTATTCCTCCATGCGTACTAAAAATTTTGAGTTTCGGAATCAATTTCGATTTTAGGTCCCACTTTCAAACTCTCACGTGAACGCACACACGCACACACGCACACGTGCATATGCTGGCGTACGTGCGGCGGCGATCCATCAAGTCAGGGGAGAGAGAGAGAGAGAGAGAGAGAGAGAGAGAGAGAGAGAGAGAGAGAGAGAGAGAGAGAGAGAGAGAGAGAGAGAGAAAGTCATATTTTGAGTGGTAAAGAGAGCATATACGTCGGTACAATTTTAAAGCCACTTCATCTATAATAATATAAGCGAAAGTGTGTCTGTCTGTGTATGTGTGTGTGTGTGTGTGTGTGTGGTATAGGTTCCGCCCCCCGTGGCGCAAACACCTCATATGGCACATTTTTGGAATCAGGTTGACCAGGGGAAGGTCATAAGCCCACTTATGAGATGATCCGATCACTTTTTTTTCTTTTTTTTAGCAGCCTATTAGCGAGAATTGTGAAAACAAAAGTGGGTTGCGAGAATTGAGGAAGCCTTGATGTAGGGTGATGGGTAATGGGTGAGTGAATGGGTGGGGTGATGGGTAATGGGTGTGGGGTGATGGGTGAGTGAATGGGTGGGGGGTGATGGGTTGGGGGTGATGGGTAATGGGTGAGTGAATGGGTGTGTGGTGATGGGTAATGGGTGAGTGAATGGGTGGGGGGTGATGGGTAATGGGTGAGTGAATGGGGGGGGGTGATGGGTAATGGGTGAGTGAATGGGGGGGGGTGATGGGTAATGGGTGAGTGAATGGGTGGGGGGAATACATACATTTCTACATCCATGATTTCAGAAAAGTTAGAAGGGGCTATCTGGAGAGCATGTTTGGTGGGCCGAAGGCCCACCAAACACAAGTGGTGGGCCAAAGGCCCACCAATAGCCCTCCGCAGGAGCTAGCCAAAAAGTCCGCCCGGAGGGCGGCTTTGCGGCTAGTAGCACATAAATGCCTGGCTCGTACAAAAAGAATGCAAACTAAAACATGTGCCAAGAATCATGTATAAAACAACGTAACATTTCGTAACGTTATGGACCATCTCGACGCGACGTTCTGATAGTTGAAAGCTGGAGGTTGGTAGTGAGCGGTGAAAGTAAGTCTGCCATCAACACCTGAGCGCGGCGGACACCAGGAAGAAGGTACGCACGTCCCGAAGAAGGTAGAAAGTATACCTAAAAAAAAAACTGACGAGTGCTGACCTAAGGAACCAGTTAGTGTTGACCCGAAGTGAAAGGAAGCGATGGACGAGAAAGGTGGAGAAAACACAAATTATTTATTTATGCCGAGGGAGCTAAAGAAGTCGAAGGTTGAGTATAGCATGGGCGAAGAAAACACAACTATTTATGCCGAGGGAGCTAAAGAAGTCGAGGGTTGAGTATAGCATGGGCGAAGAAAACACAACTATTTATGCCGAGGGAGCTAAAGAATCGAGGGTTGAGAGTAGCATGGGCGAAGAAAACACAGCTATCTTAACCGAGGCAGCTAAAGAATCGAGGTCTGAGAGTAGCATGGGCGAAGAAAACACATTATCTTTACCGAGGCAGCTAAAGAATCGAGGGTTGAGAGTAGCATGGGCGAAGAAAAAACATTATCTTTACCGAGGCAGCTAAAGAATCGAAGTTTGAGAGTAGCATGAGCGAAGAAAAAACATTATCTTTACCGAGGCAGCTAAAGAATCGAGGGTTGAGAGTAACATGGGCGAAGAAAACACACTACCTTTACCGAGGCACTAAAGAATCGAAGTTTGAGATAGCAGGCGAAGAAAATACGTTATCTTACCGAGGCAGTAAGAGGCGCTAAAGAAGTCGAGGGTTGAGAGTAGCATGGGCGAAGAAAAAACATTATCTTTACCGAGGCAGCTAAAGAAGCGAAGTTTGAGTATAGCATGGGCGAAGAAAATACGTTATCTTTACCGAGGCAGCTAAAGAAGTCGAGGTCTGAGAGTAGCATGGGCGAAGAAAACACATTATCTTTACCGAGGCTGCTAAAGAATCGAGGTTTGAGTATAGCATGGGCGAAGAAAAAACATTATCTTTACCGAGGCAGCTAAAGAAGTCGAGGTCTGAGAGTAGCATGGGCGAAGAAAACACATTATCTTTACCGAGGCAGCTAAAGAAGTCGAGGGTTGAGAGTAGCATGGGCGAAGAAAACACATTATCTTTACCGAGGCTGCTAAAGAAGTCGAGGGTTGAGTATAGCATGGGCGAAGAAAAAACAACTATTTATGCCGAGGCAGCTAAAGAATCGAGGGTTGAGAGTAGCATGGGCGAAGAAAACACATTATCTTTACCGAGGCAGCTAAAGAATCGAGGTGTTGAGAGTAGCATGGGCGAAGAAAACACACTATTCTTACCGAGGCAGCTAAAGAATCGAGGGTTGAGAGTAGCATGGGCGAAGAAAACACACTATTCTTACCGAGGCAGCTAAAGAATCGAGGGTTGAGAGTAGCATGGGCGAAGAAAACACACTATCTTACCGAGGCAGCTAAAGAATCGAGGGTTGAGAGTAGCATGGGCGAAGAAAACACACTATTCTTACCGAGGCAGCTAAAGAATCGAGGGTTGAGAGGGTTTATGGAACTGTCGCCGATGGGAATTCTCGCCGAAACAACAAACTAGAACTCTCGTCGACGTTGAAATTTTAACCTAACCTGGACAATGGCACCTAATCTAACCTAACTGATCAAGCTAACGATAGTATTTCATCCCTGAATGCAGAAACACGGGTAACACTTGATTAAATGTATATATTGGCTCCTGTAATAGCAAGAATTGGAACACTCGACGACGGCGGCGAGAGTTCCGATCGGCGACAGTTCCAGGTACCGTTGAGAGTAGCAAGGGCGAAGAAAACACAGCTATCTTTACCGTGGCAGCTAAAGAAGTTGAGGGATAAGAAAGGCAAGGATAGGGATGCTGAAACTGGCTTGGCATCTATTGAACAAAACAAAAAAGTAACCTTAAATTGACATATATTTACTTTTTTTGCGCATAATGTTATTTTTTGTGTAATTGAATATCATCAGTTTTGTTCTGTGATTCCAGTATACGATTGTCTGTGCTTGAATCGAAGTGTTTGTAGTGATCCTCGTGTGTGTGGTGTGTGTGCGTTGTGCGTCAGTGTGAAGCGTGCCTGGTGCCTCCTAGCCGCTGAGGGGGATGCACGAAGCGCCTGTATATAACAAACCGCTTTTGATGAGCGTGACGCGATGACATGAGCGATGAGGTGACGCTGCTAGGTGTGTGTGTGTGTGTGTGTGTGTGTGTGTGTGTGTGTGTGTGTGTGTCCATTCTACCAGGCGTACGTGTAAATGTCCTTAATATGGTGTGTTTACAAAATTCGTCTTTTCTCTCTCTCTCTCTCTCTCTCTCTCTCTCTCTCTCTCTCTCTCTCTCTCTCTCTCTCTCTCTCTCTCTCTCTCTCTCTCTCTCTCTCTCTCTCTCTCTCTCTCTCTCTCTCTCCTCTCTCTCTCTACTCTCTCTCGCTTTAATTTTCCATCACCCACTCATTACTTACTTTCCAAGCTTTCCTGTTTCCTTCGACATTTCCATCTGACTCCATTTCACCTCTCTTTCCTCCCTTCCCTCTCTCTGTCTTTGCATCCCGTACCATTCACGCACCAAACTCTAGTCTATTTTTTTTAACAAGGTGAAAAATCCTGACCCCTTGCTGCTTACTGACTGATATTTGATGCCAGGAGAAACAACTACGCTTCTTCTACATTTCAGCTGCATTTTATCATAGTTAACCCTATTATCAGGTAAACATAGGCATCATTTCAAGCATGAGACCTTAGGATAGAATGGAATTTTCGCCTCGTTATAAAAAATAGACTATATATTATCATTCCTTCCAATCCGTGTTACTTTACTGCATACTTCACCGCTTGTTCCCCTTCTTTGCGGTCAGCTAGAATCGTGTCAATATGCCGCGGCTCACCTGCTGAACTAGAAAACACGGTTAGTACTGCCAGCCGGAAGTGGTCAGTGCTGGGAGGTGGGTGACAGTGATGGTGGTGGTGATGATGGTGGTGGTGGCGATGGGGTGGTGGTGGTGGTGGTAGTGGTAGTGGTGGTGATGGTCGGTGGTGGTGGTGGTGGTGGTGATGGGGTGGTGGTGGTAGTGGTAGTGGTAGTGGTGGTGACGGTCGGTGGTGGTGGCGGTGACGGTGGTGGTGGTGACGGTCGGTGGTGGCGGCGGTGATGGTGGTGGTAGTAACAGTAATAGTGGTGGTCTTGTTTATAGGCTGCAATGATCCTCTGTGGCATTCTATATTTCCTTTTACGAGAGGTAGTTGGTCTGGTGTTGCGAAAATTCTTTGATAATAGCTTTCGAAATGTCAGAAAATGTGATGCGTAACGCGGAAACTTGCTTCTCATTAATATTACGTAAGAAGGTATACTCGCCGCACGTTAAGGTGGCGAAAATGGGGCCTCCTACCTCCCCCCTTCCGAACGCACGGGATTGGCTGAGGTGTTGGGTGTTGAGTGAGAATGCCTTACTCCAAGTTCCGCCCTAAAGCCCCAACACCCAACACCTCAGCCAATCCCGTGCGTTCGGGAGTGGGGAATGAAGGGGCCCGATTTTCGCCAAATTAACGTGCGGCGAGTATAGTGTGAGTGATGACACTGATGATAATTATGATGTTGGTAGTAGTAATGATGATGATGAGGAATAATAACAATTCTGTGTTGGGTATGCGTGGTTCTATTTGGAGGCAGCAGCGATGGTAACACTCCAATGTGCTGTTCTGTATCCGCCAATAAACTGCAAATGCCACCTTACGTAAAGACTGTTTCGAGGTCCCATTTCGACACTACTGAGAGCCTTACCGAGTCACGTCCAAGGCTACAACACAAGGATGGTAGACAATCGTTTATCCTCTTTAAGATTTCACAGAAGAGGCGACGGAGATTCCTTACATCCCTTCGTAGAATCAATGCTCGCCCTTGACATTTTACCATTATGGCGCCATGAACGAGTGGGTGTGATTGACGGGTAAGACAAGGAGGGTGTGGCGGGTGTGGCGAGGTGTTGAAAGGGAGGACTGAGTGGCGATCAGGCAGTAGGAAATTAGTACTCGCCGCACGTTAAGTTGGCGAAAATGGGGCCCCTTCCCTCCCCCCTTCCGAACGCACGGGATTGCCTGAGGTGTTGGGTGTTGGGTGAGAATGCCTTACTCCAAGTTCCGCCCTAAAGCCCCAACACCCAACACCTCAGCCAATCCCGTGCGTTCGGAAGGGGAGAGTAAGGGGGCCTGATTTTCGCCAACTTAACGTGCGGCGACTATAGTGCACATATGGATGGGTTGCATTGAGATTAAAAGGGATAGGAATGACCCTGACGCATGGAGGTATTATGAGTACTATATGGCCCTTAATACCTCCATGCCCCGACGTATGAGACAGAATGAAGGAGTGCAGAGGCCAGAAGATAAGGAGTAACGTGAATGCTCTGTGAAAAGGGTCACACCTTAGGAAGGGAGTGAGAATATATGTCTTAAGTGTGGTGAAAGAGATGGCTGATTATGACTACAAAGGGATTGATCAAGGAGGGCGATAGCGTGTTAGGTATAATGAGGACAACCATAAAACCTAAAGGGTATTAAGATGAAGGCAGAGACAGAGTGTGTAGCTTATGTATTGAAAAGGACAATGGCGTATATAAGACTGTAGAAAAAGGGGGAGAGGTATGCAAGGGCGTGAGTTGCCGCTTAAGGAGATGATAAGAGAGTGGCCTGAATAGCCTGCAAGGGAGTAGGAACAGGTAAGATAGGGACAGAAGGCAAGATAAACGTAAGGGGAAAGGTTGCAGAGGGTGAATGAAGGAAAATGTTTGGTGACTCGTTGGGGGTGAGGTCTGCAGCAGGGGGGGAAGTGCACTCTTAAGACTTGCACGCTCTGCCGGGAAATTTTCACCCATTGAACTTCAGTTGACCTTTAATGTTTGATTCACCGTGGTTTCTGTGGGTAAAGTTCACAGGATGTACTCGACCGTTTTGTGGGCACCGGCTTGATAGGGGACGTGTCTGGCGCGTGCGTTGGCCCTCACGGGTGTTCAGGTGCCGAGTTTTTGTGATTACCAGGCCCGTTATGTGAACTATCGATAATAAGCCAATAATATCCACTTTGCTACTTCATTTTATTATTTTGAAATCCATGTGCCAGTATTCAAAGGAAACTTACATGGACGTTTAACCTATTCACGCCCAGATCTTTCCATTGATATATGAAGTCTGTTGTTAGCCATGAAATTACAAAAAGTAACTTGATATACCGAATTAGCTTAGTGGATAAGGATACGAAACAAGTTATATCTATAAAATATTGTTTATATTAATTAAAATCGTCTAGTGGTAGCCAAATTACAAAGAAAATTACGTTTTGGGCCTCAAGGGGTTAACTTAATATATGAAACCAGAACAGTTTCCCCTTCAAGTATAGGTGAGGTGTCTGTGCCTTGGGCGGGTGGGCAAAAAGGGGTTGAGGCGAGGTGGAAACAAGGGCATGTTACATCACAACGTGCATGTTCTGTCAGCCGTCACGCGTCCCTGAAACTGCACAACCCGTTTATAATTGATTCGTAAACAGCACAAACCCTTCGAGCGATCTGGATAATCATTACATTGCTTTCATGGTGTATCATTCAATGGCTTCAGCAGCGACCTGTAACCTGATTCACGGCCTTGCCATTACTTGGGAAAGGGTAAAGCGTGACGTCTGACGGTACTTTTTTCTGCCCGTAGTCACCTGGTACACTCTCAGAAATAAGGGTTACATTAAGGGTCGAATTGTTACATCGCACCATCACTACCCTTTTAAAACCCTATGTCCAGGCTGTAGGGTAGATGCTGCCGATTATACCCTTCATCTACCCTTTATCTACCCTTTTTAGACGAGAGGGTCGGAAAAGGGTATATTTGCGTCGATCCGAAAGGGTATATTTGTAAGGGTAGAAAAAGGGTAGCAGTATTTCATCACTACAAACACCCTTTTCCTACCCTTTTTTTCTAAGAGTGTAGTGGCAGCCCTCGGTGTAGGAATATGAAATAGTTAAAAGCAAAGCGTCTCTACTAATATTTCACGTCACGTCGTATACATGACCCTGCTATTTAACTAATGAATGCATTAACTAGTATATTCATTGACTCGTTTCTTCCACTTCAACACTTATTTAGTCTACTTATAACTTGAAAGCCTTGAATCACACGAATAGATTGATCAAGCTGATAGGGAACTTCCCAACTGTATTACTTTAGGAAGCAGTAATTAACAGGTAGGATTCTCGACTGTTTTTGTAGCCCATGCTTGGCCTCATTAACAGGTATAGAAAACAAAGGAGAGTAAGTTTAACACGTGAATAAGAGTTAAAAATAAATAATAATAATAATAAGAATAAAAGAGTTCCGGAATTGTCACTTGTCACGGCTTTCCATGTGCACCAAACACACCCAACGTCAGGTCAGCGGCGATAACAGCCTCCAGTCAAACAAGCAGGTCATCGCAACGTAAACCTCACGTTCGCGACTTATCTTCAGGAATCGTGAAGTGTTGCAAGAGGCAGGGAGAGTCGGTAGAGGCGCGGCCACCAGGCAGGCGTCACAGTTAGGCGGCCTTGAGAGCCCCACAGTTGGCCAGGACGAGTCCCGTGAGGAGGCCACACACCTGTTGCACCTTATGTCGTATGTCGCTTTTCCTTGCATAAGATACCTATCGAAAAATACATAATGCCTACGAATGAAAGATAAATCATAACAGTCTTCAAGAAGGGCAAAAGTCACTGTCTGCATGCCAGCGCGAGGCACGTAGACGCCCTCTTGCCGCTGTCTCGTCGCCACAGCCACAGTTAGCTGACCTTGACAAAGCTTACAGAGCGGGAGCCGAAGGGAAGGGCTACCTACATGTCCTCAAAATGCTCAGCGCGTCCTGTTGCAGCGACGTAAACATACACTGTCATCATCACAGTTATATCTGCTCGACGAAGACCTCACTAATAGGAATAATAAATGATAAACTAATACTAACACGTGTGATAGCCGCTTGACTCGCCGCAAAAACTACCTCGCAGACAAAATTTAATGTAATCATAATTCGTTTTCTTTTGACTTCATATCTGCATATTTTTGGTTTAAATGGTTACCTATCAAGTTGTATATTTTCTTTGACCAAACTATTTATCCTTATTTATTTATGGATTAACCTCTTTGATCCTATACGTATAAAGGTACTTACGTGTGTGCCTGTATGTTGTTGCCTACCGTAGATAACAGTGAAGTCGCCAGTTCAACGTTTCTTTGTTATTTACAGACGTGTGGTGGCGTTAATACTTACATTGCTACATCCATGATTTCAGGAAAGTTAGAAGGAGCTATCTGGAGAGTCTGTGTCATTTTGTATCTTCATCTGGGTCATAGTATGGCTATAAATGAACAAATTACAAAAATATCTACAAAGTGGCTACCAACAGTAGAGTCGCCATCTAGTGTTTATTTACTGAGTGTCGTACCGCTGTCGTCGTCGCCCGAAGAAAAAAATGCGTAGCGAAATTTGAAACCGTCTATACTTGCAGATACAAAGCATAAAACAACGCTGAAACAGGGTAGATTATACAGTCATGATATAAACTACTGTGTATCATCTTCAGTGGCACATAAAAATCAGTAGTGATGCTATAATTCGTAATATTTGGCGCCTGGCGACTTCACTGCAGGTGGCGACTTGACTGTTATCTACGGTAGCCCGCTGGTTCAAGTGTGTGTTATAGCGGCCCCTCTGGAAGGCCCGGCGGTGCACCACTTGACCAAAACCCACATGGACGGCAGAGTATATGGGTTACGTGTATAATTGGCCATGATGGTCTCCGTGTTGGTGAAGGGCACGAAGCCGAACTTGAAGGGCGGCTTCTTGAAGTACGGGTTCTGCAGCTGATGGGACCAGAAGGGGAAGGAGGGGAGGTGGAAAGGATAGGGAAGGAGAGGGAAGGAGGGTAGGGAAGGGAAGGAGGGTAGGGAAGGGAAGAAGGGGAGGGAAGGGATGAAGGGGAGGAAAGGGAAGGGAATGAGTTAAATTGTTATTAAGTCCAATGATGGTGAATAGAACATTTTCCACCTGACTGCGGGACCTTAACGCGAGCCGCCGCAACCACTATTTCCGGACCCTGACCACACCTCATCACGCCCGACCAACGCGTTCTTAACCTCTACTGTAATACCGGCAAGCGATAGTGTGTACATAACTAAAACAAAATACAACTAATGACAACGATTATGACTTCACCACCACCCATTCTTTCGCTGTCGTTAAGATCCATGACTTTGATTTCCGTTATTGGTTTCCGATACACATGATTAAAGTATGTATGTTGTCTCTTCATTGCGACTCCCTGATGCGCGACGTCTTGAAAGTTGTTATATGTGCCTCCAGGGTCGACGGAGGAAGTCGAAAATAGGTCACTGCCATGTCTTGGATGATGAGCCTTGTAATAGTGTGTGTGTGTGTGTGTGTGTGTGTGTGTGTGTGTGTGTGTGTGTGTGTGTGTGTGTGTGTGTGTGTGGTGTGGTGTGTGTGTGTGTGTGTGTTGTCGTGTGTTCGTGTGTGTGTGTGTGTGTGTATTTGTTTGTGTGTGTGTGTCTGTGGTGTGTGCGTGTGTGTGTTTGTGTTTGTGTGTGTATGTGTGTGTGTGTGTGTGTGTGTCTGTGTGGGTGGTGTGTGTGTTTGTGTCTGTGTGTGTGTGTGTGTGTGTGTGTGTTCGCCTTCCACTCTCGTCATCTTAATCAAGTGGAGCAAGTCTTTCAACATGTACACAACGCCTCCTTTCTGTTGTCCTACATTGTACACAACGCCTCCTTTCTGTTGTCCTACATGCCATCGATTAGTTGAAGCAAAAGAGGAATTATCAATGGGTACGATGTGTTGCACTACTGACCTTTAATTATCAATATCGCGATGCCTGTCTCGTCCACCCCTCACCGCGTCCTCCCCACCAAACAATAATGACCAGATTGAATACTGTGATGTGTTTCGGAATGTATGCTCGAAAAGTTACAACAGAGTCAATGAATTCGCGTACATCAATCGTGAAGTACATTTTTTGTTATCAATGCTTAGTTTACTGATCAGTGATTGTGAGTTCATCTCATATTTAAAGATTCATTCAGTCAGTCTGACATAATCAGTTCTTCTAACATGTATTTAGTGGATTAGTCAGAGATCAACCAGGCAGGCAATCAGAAGTTATGAGATTAAAAAAGCTGGAGCCGGTCGTTTTACAATTCAGTTTGCCTTTTTTTTTTATTCAAGATGACCGATCGGTTGCTCACTCACTCACTCACTCACTCACTCACTCACTCACTCACTCACTCACTCACTCACTCACTCACTCACTCACTCACTCACTCACTCACTCACTCACTCACTCACTCACTCACTCACTCACTCACTCACTCACTCGTTCACCCACTCACTCACTCACTCACTCACTCACTCACTCACTCACTCACTCACTCACTCACTCTCACTCACTCACTCACTCACTCACTCACTCATTTATTTACTGCACCACTCACTCATCATTCATTCATCCACACACTCACTGATTTACTCACTGATTCACTCCGTCATTCATATTTCATCCATTCATGCATTCATCCGGGCACCCACTCCCTGCTACAGTCCCTCAGCTATCAGAGGCCACTCAGGCGGCCCGGCGCAAGGTGGAGGTAGCCTTAGGGCGTGGCGGGACACACATTCCTCCCTGGTATCTCGCCGCAGCCCGAAAGTTGGTCACCGGCTACATACTTCGACGCGTTTTTATCCCCCGTCTCAGTTTTTTAGCTACCTTCTGTCTCCTTATAGCCGTCGCCTCGCACATGTGTCTGTGTATGGGTGCGCAAGGCTCCATTTAACGTTCAGTTGTGTATGATCATATCTCTCACTATATGTAATCACTATAACCGTGTGTACCTCACCCCTTTCAATCCTGCACGCGTCTGCCGTTCATCCCCTTAATTGTCAAGGGTTTCCTGCCACTCGAGAGAAAGTTGAAGACGGCAATGAGGCGAAACCTTT
>JACEEZ010023127.1:303509-306009 GCA_016584305.1 Chionoecetes opilio
CAAACCACCAACACACTCAAACACACTCAACAACAACCCCAACACACTCAAACACACTCAAAACAAACCCCAACACACTCAAACACACTCAAAACAAACCCCAACACTCAAACACACTCAAAACACACCCCAACACACTCAAACACACTCAAAACACACCCCAACACACTCAAACACACTCAAAACACACCCCAAACACACCCAAACACACTCAAAACACACCCCAACACACTCAAACACACCCAAAACACACCCCAACACACTCAAAACACACCCCAACACACTCAAACACACCCAAACACACTCAAAACACACTCAAACACACCCAAACACACTCAAAACACACCCCAACACAATTTTTGAAAGCATTGTGCTCATCTTTCTGTCGCTGTTTCTTTCGGTTCCTCGGTACTGTTCCGTTAGCATAGTCGCGTTATGTCTAGTTTTCTATTTTCCTGAAGGTTGAAAACATGGCCCTGGGGTTTTCTTTTTCCTCTGCTATTTTTTATACGAAGTGGGAAAGCGTTCTGGTGGTCACGACTTCCCGCAAGAATAAGTGAAAACGTAGCGCACACCCACACACACACACACACACACACAGACAGACACACACACACACAGACACACACACACACACGCACAGACACGGACCACACCCTTATTTCTCCACCATTATAACAGACAGTCTCTCACTCGACCTCATCCATCCCTTCACTCATCAAAAATACACTACCGGGTTCCTTTCCTCATCCCTCCTCGACGTTCACTGACCCCCATACCAGTAACCGAAAATAAATCACAAATAAACCTAAAATAACCTAAAATAAACCAAAAATAAGCTAAAATAAACCTAAAATAAACCAAAAATTAGCTAAAATATATCTAAAATAACAACAAATAAGCTAAAATAAACCTAAAATAAGCTAAAATAAACCACAAATAAGCTAAAATAAACGTAACTTAACCTGAAATACTATAAAATAAGCCTAAGATAACCTGAAATAACCTCAAATAAACCTAACTTAACCTGAAATACTATAAAATAAACTTAAGATAACCGGAAATAACCTAAAATAAACCTAACCAATCCTAAAATAACCTAAAATAACCTAAAATAAACCTAACAACCTGAAAAACTAAAATAAACCACAAATAACCTGAAATAACCTGAAATAAACCAAACCAAGCCTAAAATACCCTAAAATAAACCTAAAATAACCTGAAATAACCTCATATAAACCAAACCAAGCCTAAAATACCCTAAAATAAACCTAAAATAACCTGAAATAACCTCAAATAAACCAAACCAAGCCTAAAATACCCTAAAATAAACCTAAAATAACATCAAATAAACCTAAAATAACCTAAAATAACCTCAAATAAACCAAACCAAGCCTAAAATAAACCTAAAATACCCTAAAATAAACCAAACCAAGCCTAAAATACCCTAAAATACCCTAAAGTACCCTAAAATGACTTAAAACTCGCCGTTCAATGACCCCATTCCTCATTCTTTCCCCTCATGTCTGCCTATTGTGTACTGACTCCCTAACTTCCTTACCCATACCTTTCTCTTCCTTGCGATCCTTATATGAACTCTCCTACTTCTCTCCTAACTCTCCCCCCCTTTCTCCTGCACCCAAAACACACCCCAACACACTAAAACGCACCCAAACACACTCAAAACACACTCAAAATACACTCAAACACACCCCAACACACTCAAACGCACCCAAACACATCCAAACACACTCAAAACACACCCCAACACACTCAAACGCACCCAAACACACTCAAACACACTCAAAACACACCCCAACACACTCAAACGCACCCAAACACACTCAAAACACACCCAAAACACACCCCAACACACTCAAACGCACCCAAACCCACTCAAACACACTCAAAACACACCCCAACACACCCAAACACACTCAAAACACACCCCAACACACTCAAACGCACTCATACACACCCAAACACACTCAAAACACACCCCAACACACTCAAACACACCCAAACACACTCAAAACACACCCCAACACACTCAAACACACCCACCCCCCTTTCTCCTGCCATAAGCATGCTGGTATGCCATTCATAAGAGAAGGAGGAGCTCTCATTCATAACTTTCTTCTCATAACCCAGAATTATCCGACCCCTCTTTTGTTTTCTTCAACCACCGAATTCGATTTTTCTTACCGTATGAATTTTTTTTATAACACAATTTCTCTCTCCTCTCTTACTCAAACGCACTCAAACACACCCAAACACACTCAAAACACCCCCGAACACACTCAAACGCACCCAAACACACTCAAAACACACCCCAACACACTCAAACACACCCACCCCCCCTGTGACCTAAATGATTGAGACCCATAAAACTAAATCCCTTGAGACCCAGAACGTAATTTCCATTGTAATTTGGCTACCCTAAGACGATTTTTTAGTGACTATAAGCAATATTTTGTAGCTATGACCTGTTTAGTACCCT